>JASDQU011404302.1:43078-59887 GCA_032191745.1 Picea mariana
CCCCCCCCCCCCCTCTCAGTTGTACAACATCTTTGTCATCGTCGTTCTTGCCATCAATGACAAGCTTACTCTCAACTGTAAACCTTCCAACAGATTATTTGAAACCATAAACTAAATATGGATGAGGAGGTTTCCAGATCCATTTCTTTTGGATCTTGATAATTATGTACTTTTTCTATATAAACTCTGCAGAAAGAGAAATTAAGAAAAGGAGGTCAGTCGTTGATAACAAAGACTCGATTTTATGATTGTAAAGTCTATGACTCTTTTCATTTTACACTCAATGCTAAATACTATTTTATGAGCATACTCTCTCCTCTACTCTCTTATTCTTCTTTTTCTTACCTTAAAAACATGTTATCTTTGTGAGGCATTGAATATATCTTGTTATGTTGGTAAGACAATGAATATTTTACTGATTTCTTTCCCATTTCAAGACTTGTTCTTGAGTATATTATTCTCTCTTTCTGAATGATATTTAGGATCAAGAATATACCTATTTGAGTGAATAGATTTGGAACTTTCATATTTCTTTCCTCTTATGATTTTATTTGACTTATTAGATTAACTACCATTGACTAAGTAAGTGTGATTGGAACTTATTTGCAATCAGAGATTGATGTTATCCTTCTTCATCCATTGCTGAAAACTCAAACCTTTTAAAAATACAAAACATACCTACAATAATAAACCATTGCAATAACTTGATGATTCCCTAGCTTTCCCTTTAGCAGTCAAGTGAAACTTTAGGTACTAATAGTAACTATCAGAGAAGTTCTAGCCTTGTAATTGAAGAAAATCTACAGGAAATGATGTCAAGTATTTGCAGCACACATGGAAGAGGCGTCTAAGGATAAAGTGCCAAGTATTGAATATTGTGCAGTATTGAAATAGTTTGAGGATGTCTTTAAATAGATATCATGATTGCCTCTGAAAACAGATATTGATTTCTCTATAAATATGATTCCGAGAGAATCACCTATATCCAAGACTCTTTATAGGATGAGTACGCCATAATTGAAGGAGTTGAATATGAAACTTGAAGAGATTATGATGAAGGGGTATATATGCCCAAGTGTGTCACCTTGGGGTGCGCCAATTTTATTTGTGAAGAATAAAAATGGTACACTGAGACTTTGTATCGACTTTAGGTAGTTGAAAAAATTAATAGTGAAGAACAAGTATCATTTGCCAAGAATAGATGACATGTTTGATCAGCTAAGGGGCGCAAAAATATTTTCTAAGATTGATCTCAAATATGGATATCACCAAGTGAAAATTAAGGAAGAAGACATCAAAAAGATGGCCTTCAAAACGAGGTATGGTCATTAAGATTTCACAATGGTGCCATTTGGGTTGTCTAATGTACCAATTATCTTCATGTGTTTTATGAATAGAGTTTTTAGAGAATACTTGGGTAAGTTCGTCGTCATACTTTTCTATGGCATACTTATTTACTCAAATTCTAAAGAAGAGCATCAGCAACACTTGAGGATGGTGTTGTGGGTATTAAGGGAGCATCAAATTTATGCAAAGTTGAGAAAGTGCTCATTTTATTAGAGGCAGATTCATTACTTGGGTCATATTATCTCCAAGGAAGGAATAGTTGTGGATCCAAAAAAAGATAAAATCCATTGAGGAATGGTCGACACCAAGAAATGTTGCAGAGGTAAGGTCCTTTATGGGACTTGTGGGTTATTACAGAAGGTTCATTGAATGATTCTCAAATATTGTTGTAACACCCTGTTTCCCCCATTCTGTAAATATAACTTTATTGGCCAGGAACTATGGCAAAGTCAAAGGTGTGAATGTTTGATTTGACGGACCTTTGTATAAAAAGTCGATGAATGTAAATCATGTTATTTTAATAGATAATGGATGCGTGTTTCATGACTGCTGTGAAGGGGATGTTCTAAGAGAGACCACGATTTCTAATGAAAAGGTGGTGGAGGGGACCCAGAGTGGTTGCGTTAACCTCCACCGAACTAGTACTATGTTGGATTTAAATTGCTCAAGATCAGAACAACCCTCTGACCCAGAATGAATTACAGTCAAGCTTGTAAGTGGGAAGGCCTCCTCAAGAGTTAATGAGGGGATGGGGCAGACCTCCCATCTGTAAGGCTTTCAGACCTGACCACGGACTGGGAATTCGAGCCACATGCAATCTTGTTGAGAAGGAAAGAAAGGAAGTGTGGTGTGGGAAGAGGAGAACCTATGAAGAGTGCAAAGACGAGGGTTGAATCTCTCAGGTCCAAGGAAAGATGGAAAGAGAAAATTGAGTTTTGATCATAGAGAATAGAGACTGAGCCAGGAGAAGGAGAGTAACCTTCATCCTTATCTATTCCTATATTGGGAGAAGGAGAGTAACCTTCGTCCCTAACTTATGTTGATATGGAAGTAAGAAAGTGAATCTCAAATCATTGTGGCCTAAGCTCGGGGGTGGCCAGTGATAAATCCGTTGGGAGTGACTAAGCCTATGGTTTGGTGGAAACAAGCACTCCTCTCAACAATTGCATCACGCCTTATCGTTCTGATAAGTGTTTTTATGCCTTATGCTTTGAATTGGAAATAATGGATGCATGCTTGTATTTATATGCCTATAATGGTTTCTATATTGAATGATTAAGTTAAGAGTATGCATTTGTTCATTGATAACTTTCACATCTTCTTGATTTCCTTATGCTCTAGTTTAATTCTTTGAAAGCACTTTCCAAGGGAATTTCATCACCATCCTAGAGTCGAGTGAGTACTTCCCTGATTGCGGAGGTTGAATGCTGCAATCACTATGAGGATGGAGTTTGTTAAGCTCGGGAGAGGTAGTGCAGATATGCATCGAATCTCTGTGAGGCAAGTAGAGACCGAGAACCAATTAAGTTCTAGACTTTATGAAGGAGTGCAAGAGGTGTGCAGAAGACCCTTCTATGTGTTGAGTCCAGGAGACAGAGCACAACTCTCTTAAATACTTCATAACTGATGAAGCTCAGGAAGGATAGCGAGATTCAGGTATAGAAAGAGAATACCCTTTCGTTTGGAAGATGAACGGATGAGACCCATTCAGGAGGATCCAAGGTCTGTCACGACCGTTGGATTTGAAGAAGGAGAGCAAGCGTTAATGCCTCGACTACTTTAGTCTTCACAAGTTTTCACATCAGGGGATTCACATGATAGCATGGCCAAGTCTTTCGAAATCCGAATACATGAAATAGCATAGACCGTGGATCTATGGATCTATCGAGACCCACCTTGACCATCAGATCTTTGAGTTTGGAATTTGCGTGACGGAAGAATCGCGCGTTTGTGCGACTAAACCTCCGAAACCCAAAGTAGAGATGTGACTTGGACCGTAGATCCAAGGATCTATCGGGACCCTCCTTGACCATCGGATTGGTGAGATCGGAGTTCACACATCGGGAGAATCGCACGTTGATGCGGCTAAACTTCTGAAACCAGAAGTTGCGATGTGATCTGGATTGTTGGATCAAGGAAGGTCATGGACTGTCGATCTGGCGCGAGCAGATTAACGCAAGGAGTATGTGGGAATTCAAAATTCTCTAAGGACCAAGCTCAGAAAATACAAGCGCTTTTTAGAAGCATAAATGGGGTCCAAGAGGCAAACTTGTTTCCAGTTCGTAAGCTCATGAGGTAAAGCAGGAGTCGAGACCCATACATTAGGGCTCGTGGGAAGTAAATCGAAGGTCAAAACCTTTGAAACATCTCATATCTTCCAAGTCAGGAAGAAGGTGAAATATCGGGAAGGATAGAGGCCTGGAAGAAATCAAAGGAGGAGTGAGGGTTGAAGTCACCTTGTGGAAATCGAAAGTTCAGAAGGAGTGACGCCAAGTTATTTGGCAAAGAGTCATTGAAATCCTGGACAGACGGTAGAAATACATGGAGGGAGAAGCGTCGATAGCTGTGTAATGTAGGATCCAGTAAAACTATGAGGGGGATAAGGGTCGAGAGTCATTCAACACTTGAAAGCTCAGGAGAGATAGTGATTCGTCGATCTAAGGAAAGATCGAACCATTGATTCCTTTCATTGGGTAAGAGACTTCAGGAAATAAGAACTCAGGAATCTGGAGAACAGAGGAGGTTGTTTTCCAAAGTCACAAAACGTGAACTCCAGATTCACGAGAAAGGATCTGGGTCATCAGATCAGAGACAAAGTTTCGAAGTCATCGGAACCATCCATCGTCAGAGTTGATAGGTGTCAACAGATCCAGGAGTTCGAGAACTCGGACTTTGGAAGATTGGAGTTGATCCTAGCAGTTGGTGCTGGGAAGGACACGAGTGCAGTTGATATTATTCGTCGGTGCAGGGAAGGACACATGGCGAGAGATCAACATTTCATTGAATCATGACTCATGGAAGTCAAAGGCAGAGTTGTGAGGACTCAAGAAGTGCAAACTTGCGATTTGATCTAAGTCGTTACATCGAGGAAAGTCGTGGACCGTCAATCTGAGGCGAGCATAGAATCAAGAATTGGGAGAAAGGATGTGAGTGGTATTCCAACTTTCCAAGATGCGAAGTCCTGATACGTGAAGGAGAGAGCAGAACCATTGGATCGTGGGGATTGTGGACCGTCGATCTGACGCGAGCGCAAGTTCGGAAGTAGGGAGAGTCAAGGTTATCTCACACGCAAATACCCCACACGCGAAGTCGCAAAGATCTCGTGAGATTGGCCTCGATTCATAGCCGAAGATCCCATTGGTGAAGGCTAACAGAGGAGCTAGCACGCACTAGGCTCTAGTTCGAGAGTTCGGGAGTCGGAGAGTCAGGGTTGGCTCACACGCGATTTCCTGACATGCAAAGTCACAAAGCGCCTTTTGGTTAGACCCATGGTCACATCCTGAGATCATATGAAGGAAGGGGCTATCCTAGAGAGCTAGTGCTTGTTTCTCAAACCCTTCAAAGGGGCCAGGAAAGAGCCCGCGCATTTGGAAGAACCTGCAAATGAAAAAGAGGGAACCTAGAGAGACTTGAGGAAAAACGAAATTTTATTTATACCTCATCGTGGGTGTGTTACAATCGTGCTTCCAATTACATATTTGCAAAATAAATGTGCATGATTTGAATGGACTATGGATTGTGCAAGGACTTTTCAGCACTTGAAGATTTTTTTGACAAGTGCGCCAATTTTAAGGATTGTTGATCCTGATGCAGACTTCATTGTGTGCACAGATGCATGAAAGGAAGAAATCAATGGAGTCTTGAGTCAGAATTACATGTGGTATGCTATGAATCAATAAATTTAAAATAGCATGAAAGGATCTATGCCACTTATGATTTAGAATTGGTGGTTATATGCATGCATTGAAGATGTGGTAGTTGTTCGAAAACACATGTATTCCAACAGAGGAGGAACACTTTTGGTAACCACTCACACAACCAGATCAAATATCAACACACTGATATTTTGACGTGGTAAAAACCCTACAAGGAAACATCCATGGCCCTAACCAATGCAGCCAATTGGAGCAATTTATTAATGAAAAATAAAAATATTACAGAGAGATTTTATAAGAGAGTTTCTCACAATCGATCATTGGCAAATGAACCTCCATGTTCTTTAAATAGAGATCATGGAAAAATCAGGTGTTAATCCATGGATTAATGTAGTCATTAAGATCAAGGAGAATATGAACCGTCAAATCACTCTATGTCGAGAACATATCGTGACCGTCGGATTTCCTAACTACAAATGTATACTAATGAATACTAAAGAAACACACTAAGAAACACACTTTTACCTAACGACACATCAGACCAAGTAGATCTTAACTAAATCCTAAGTGTCTAAATATCATAGCATCCCCCCTTAAGAACAAATTGGGATACGATTGAAGGATTTACAAAAATGACACAATATCAAAAAGAAGGAGGCATTAGAGCTTATCCCCCCTTAATGAAAACTTCCTAAAATCATAACATAGATCGAAGTTTGGAAAACTTCTCTTCTGTAAGAGACTTTGTGAAAATGTCTGCAACTTGATCTTCTGTAGGGAAAAAGATCACTTTAATAACTCGATCATGAATGAGATTTTTGATGAAGTGCATGTGTAGCTCGATGTGTTTGTTGCACTGATGCTAAACTGGGTATTTGGAGAGCTTGATGGCACTCTGATTTTCACACTAAAGGCTAGTTTGATGTTGTTTTTGGAATCCAAACTTTGAAAGGATCTGTCGAAGCCACAAGGCTTCCTGACTTGCATTTACCATTGCTTGGTACTTTTCTTTTGCTAAAGAAAGTGAAATAGTCTTTTGTTTCTTACAGGCCCAAGTGATACGTCCTGAACCAAGGATGAAAACATAACTTGTAGTATACTTCTGATCATCAGGGTTGTCGGACCAATCTGAATCGATGAAACCAACCAATAAAGGAGTCCCCCCTAAACTGTAATGTATTCCAAATGTATCCCTGGACATACCGAAGTATCCTTTTAGTTGTTTTCTAATGGCTTTCATGGGGTGTTTGCATATACCGGGCAATAATACCAACAAAAAATGAAATATCAGGATGGGTATGAATCAAGTATAAGAGGATACCAATTAACTAACAGTACAGTGGCATCAACTTCGGGAGAAGTAAAGGTGTCACCAATCTTGACTCCAGAATGGAAGGGAGAAGGGGTTGGTTTACAATATTCCATGTGGAAGCGACAAAGAAGGTGACAAGCATACTTAGACTGGGAAAGAAAAATTCCTTCATTGGTTTGCAAAACTTGGAGGCCAAGGAAATAGTGCAAAAATCCTAAGTTTGTCATTTCAAATTTCTTCTTAAGGTTGGTTTTCACATGGTTTAAAAGTTTTGAGCCACTACCAGTAAGGATAAGGAGAAACTAGAAGCAGAAAGTGCATGTCCATGAGAAGAAGAAGTAGTAGTAGAATCAATATTGATGTTGTGCTTCTTCATTGTTTCTTTTAAAGTTGCCATCTTCTTGAAACATTTGGACTCATCATGATCTTCTTTCCCACAAAAGTTGCAATGTCTGTCAGTCTCCTTATTTTTATATTTTTCTCATTTGTCACCATTAGGAATTGAAGTTGTTTGAGTGGATTTGGGACCCTTGTTTTTCTTATTTTTGTGGCGAGGATGTTGCTTCTTTGGATTCTTGGGTTTATCTTTTTTTTGGGATACTAAGGTTTTTTTGGAAGTACCTGTAGTGTTGATCACTCAAAGTTGTACAAGATTATCTTGCTCTCTAATCAAAGCATCACAAAAGGACTCAAAAGTGAGTTTTTTATAAGCTTTCCCTAAAGCCTCTCTCATGGTGTAAAAGGTAGATACAAACACATAATATGCATTATCTAGCTTAGAAATAATAATATAGATGCAATGCTCTTCCTCTAGCTTTATGTTACACTCTTCACATAAAATTCTAAGTGTTTTAAACTTAGATAGATAGTCTTCAATGCAAGAAAAAACATTTGGACTTAATGTCAATATCTGATTTTCTAACTGATGTCCTCGAATAATATTTTGTTTACCAAATACAAATTCAAGTTTTTCTCAAGCTTCATCGGGGTCATCAATTTCTTGAAGGTGGAACCTTAAATTAGGAGAGATGGACATTCTGATCAGTCCATGTGCTTAGTCATTCTTATTAGCCCATTTGACTTTATTTTCATCATCAATGGCTTATTTTTCCTTTTCCAAGGTAATCTGGTGCAGGCCTTTACTTCTTAATAAATCCTCCATATGGGATTTCCATTGGAAGTAGTTGGTGCTGGTAAGAAAAAAATGACTTGAAGAAGTCATATTAAATATGCAGATAATATGAATTTAAAAACTGAAATTGATGATCTTGATGGAAAGATCTCGAAAAATTAGACGGTTTGAAAAAAAAAACGACACTAAAAACGGACTGTGGATGTGAAAGTTATGCCCTTTAAAAAAAACATCAACGGTAACCAAAGAGCCACGTGGCAATTAGAAGTTGTTCAACGTGGTGATACCCCTCCAAATAACCTCACTTTTACAAATAATTTGTTTTATAAAGTGACCCACTTTTATAAAAAAAAAACAGAGATCACTTTTACAATGAAGTTACTTTATAAAATAAAGTTGCATGCAAAATAAATAACTTTAAAATAAAATATTAAAGCTACTTATAATGATTCACTTTTATACTTGAGATGAAATACACTTTACAATGAATGCATGAAATTTTTCAAATAGAGTAACAAAAAAGAGACTTGAACTCAATACCTCTTACTTAATAAGACATTTTTTAACCAAGTGAGCTAGCAAAACATATTGTATTGTTTAGAAGGAGGATTGGGGGTGTTGTTACTATTGTTGTTATTTTGAAAGATGACCTTGGAGTGTATTCTAAAAGCCAACTCTTTTCACACAAGAAAAAAATTTCACTTCTCGATGAAAACAAGGGTTAGATCTCGGCTAGCTTACCCGGAAAATGCACATTTTCCGATTTGTTTCTGATTTTCTGAGATCGCATAGGGCACAGAGAAATGAGCATATGCAGATCCAAAAGAGTAGAAACCTAGAAATAAAAAATAAAAAACTGAAAGAAAACCGAAATAATACTCTGAAAAAATTCAAAATGACGTATTCGGGCTTTATACCTCCGGATCTGACTGAAATGGTCGTATCTTGGGAAAACAAAAACCTTTTTGATTGAAACTAGAAGTGTTCCTAACTGAAACAAGTGCTCCATACAACTCGACTTCACGATCTCGATCTACAACAAAAGTGAGTCTTCAAATAGGATTTGATACCATGTTCGACAACACAAGTATTCCAACAGAGGAAAAACACCATCAGTAACCACTCACACAACCAGATCAAAAATCAACACACCGATATTTTGACGTGGTAAAACCCCTACGAGGAAACATCCACAGCCCCAACCAACGCGGCCATTTGGAGTAATTTATTAATGCAAAAGAAAAAGATTACAGAGACATTTTACAAGAGAGTTTCTCACAATCGATCATAGGGAAATGACCCTCCATTCTCTTTAAATAGAGATCATGGACCAATCAGGTGTTAAGTCACAGATTAATGTAGTCATTAAGATTGAGGAGAATATGAACCGTCAGATCACTCTATGTCGGGAACATATCGTGACCATCGGATTTCCTAACTACAAATGCATACTAAAGAAACACACTAAGAAACACACTTTTACCTAATGACACATCAGACCAAGTAGATCTTAACTAAAGCCTAAATGTCTAAATATCATAACATCCCCCCTCAAGAACAACTTGGGATAGGATTGAAGGATTTACAAAAGTGACACAATAGCAAAAAGAATGAGGCATTAGAGCCTATACCGCCTTAATGAAAACTTCCTAAAATCCTAATATAGATCGAAGTTTGGAAAACTTCGCTTCTGTAAGAGACTTTGTAAAAATGTCTGCAACTTGATCTTTTGTAGGGAAAAAGATCACTTTAATAACTCGATCATGAATGAGATTTCTTGATGAATTTCATGTGTAGCTCGATGTATTTGTTGCATTGATGCTAAATTGGGTCTTTGGAGAGCTTGATGGAACTCTGATTGTCACACCAAAGGCTATTCGGATGTTGTTGTTGGAATCCAAACTCTGAAAGGATCTGTCGAAGCCACGAGGCTTCCTGACTTGCATTTACAGTTGTTCGGTACTTTTCTTTTGCTGAAGAAAGTGAAATAGTATGTTGTTTCTTACAGGCCCAAGTGATAGGTCCTAAACCAAGGATGAAAACATAACCTTTAGTATACTTTTGATCATCAAGGTTTTCATCCCAATCTGAATCAATGAAACCAACCAATAAAGGAGCCCCCCCCTGAACTATAATGTATTCCAAATTGAACTCTACCCCGAACATACCGAAGTATCTTCTTAGTTGTTTTATAATGGCTTTCATGGGGTGTTTGCATATACCAGGCAATAAGACCAACAACAAAGGAAATATCAGGATGGGTATGAGTCAAGTATAAGAGGCTACCAATTAACTGATAGTACAGTGGCATCAACTTCGGGAGAAGTAAAGGTGGCACCAAGATTGACTACAGACTGGAAGGGATAAGGGGTTGGTTTACAATATTCCATGTGGAAGCGACGAAGAAGATGACAAGCATACTTACACTGGGAAAGAAAAATTCCTTCATTGGTTTGCAAAACTTGGAGGCCAAGGAAATAGTGCAAAAATCATAAGTCTGTCATTTCAAATTTCTTATTAAGGTTGTTTTTCACATGGTTTAAAAGTTTTGAGTCACTACCAGTAAAGATAAGGTCATCAACATAAAGAAAAAGGATTATGAGATGGATTCCTACTTTCTTGGTATAGACATTAGGATGAGAATGGCATCTAGAAAATATGGTATCAATAAGAAAGTTGTCCATTTTGGAATACCAAGATCGGGGAGCTTGCTTAAGACCATAAAGAGATATATTAAGGAGACAAAAAAGGATAGATTCATATGTACATAGCCAGGAGGTTGTTCCATGTAGATTTCTTCTTAAAAATACCCATGCAAGAAGGTGGATTTAACATCCATCTGATGGACCTCCCATTTATGTGAGGAAGCAAGGGAAAGAACAAGGAGGATGGAATTCATTTTGGCTATAGGGGAAAAGGTTTCATTATATTCAATTACTTCAACTTGGGAAAATCCTTTGGAAACTAATCGAGCCTTATGTATTTCAACACTTCCATCTGATGCATACTTAGTTATGTATATCCATTTACATCTGACAATTTTTCTTCCTTTCGGAAGAGGTATAAGATCCCCAGTATCGTTTTCCATAAAAGAATGGTACTCTTCATTCATTTTTGTATCCCAATCTAGATGACCTAAAGCTTCTACAAATGTATTTGGATCATGATTCTTTGAAAATTGAGCCAAAAGAGAAGAGGCTCATTGGAACTATGAGCGTGTCCGACATTGATATAAAGGATCACCGAAAAGATCACTAATTGATTCTCGTGTTGAACAAACCTATCTAGGAAGCGATGGTGTTGGTGTTGGTTCAGGTTCAATGGACTCATCTGGAGGAAGGCAAGTAGACGTAGGTGGGATTTCATCATCACTATCATCATCTGAAGAATAAACCAAAATAGGAACAGAAGAAGGCACAAACGTCAAATATGGCTCGTGGGCCAAAGAAGGCACAATCATCAAATTAGGCTTGCACACCAAGAGATTTTCATCAAATTTAACATCTCTTTTAACAATAATTTCATTACAATGTGCTTGAAGAAGTTTGTAACCTTTGACATCTGCAGAATAACCAACAAATATACACTTCTCACTTTTAGGTTGCAATGCTTTCCTTTTCTCATCAAGAATGTGAGCCCATGTTATACTGCAAAACACACGAAAGTGACTTACATAAGGTTTAATTTTAGTTCATGCTTCTTCTGGTGTTATATTTTTAAGATCCTTTGTGGGAGTTTGATTTACCATGTTATTTTCATAGTTGATGGCTTCCACCCAATACTTTAGACTTAATCCCTTAGATTGGATCATACTTTCTTTTAATGTGTGGTTTTTTCTCTCAACAACACCATTTTTCTGTGGTGTATATGGAACAATGTGTTGCATTTGGATGCCCTACGTAGTGCAGTAACTTGTAAAATTATTTTTCACATATTCGCCTCCATTATTTGTTCTAACCTTTAAATTTGATGTCCAAATTGCTTTTCTACAAGGGCCTTGTAGGCCAAAAACTTGTCAAAAACTTTGCTCTTAAGTTTTAAGAAGTAAACCCAAGTACATCTGGAAAAGTCATCAATGAAGGTTAAGAAATACTTGCATCCAGAAAAAGAAGGAGAATAAAGTGGACCACACAAGTCACTGAGAACATGCTTCAAAGGCACTGAGGTATGCCAAGAGGCACGTTTGTCAAAATTGTCCAGATGATGTTAGACGAGAACATAACTGGCACAAACACTATCTTTGCATAAAACAAGAGGAAGACCAGTCACCATCTGTTTATTACATAGTTGTTACAATGAGTGATACTTTAGATGACCAAACCACTTATGCCAAATTTTTCTCAAGTCATCGCTATGAGCAACAAAAACCGATGGAAAATATGATGACCCAAAGTTGGCAAACTTGTACAACCTGGTAATATCATCAACAATTTCAAATGCAAGAACTTGTTGAGGATATTTGATATCCTTGATTACAACTTGGTGAGGTGAAAACTACGGTTATACCTTCGCCTGAATGAGTGATTTGATATACTGATAGAAGGTTACAGGAAAGACTTGGAACACATAATACATCATGAAAATGGCCATTATCTACCTGAACTATTCTAGATCCTACAACACTAAGAGATCTATCATCACCAACAAATATTTTATTGGTGTTACATTCATTTAGAGTAGAGAATATGGTTTTCTCCTTATCCATATGATAAGATGCTCCAAAGTCAATATGCCACTCATCAGAAGAGGAAGTAGAAGTTACATTCAAGGAGAAACTAGAAGCAGAAAGTGCATGTCCATGAGAAGAAGTAGTAGTAAAATCAATATTGATGTTGTGCTTCTTCATTGTTTCTTTTAAAGTTGTCATCTTCTTGAAACATTTGGACTCATCATAACCATCTTTCCCACAAAAGTTGCAATGTCTGTCAGTCTCCTTATTTTTATATTCTGCTCCTTTGTCACCATTAGGATTTGAAGTTGTATGAGTGGGTTTGGGACCCTTTTTTTTTCTTGTTGTTGTGGCTAGGATGTTGCTTCTTGGGATTCTTGGGTTTATCTTTTTGTTGGGATACTAAGGCTTTGTTGGAGGTACCTGCAGTGTTGATCACTTAAAGTTGTACAAGCTTATCTTACTCTCTGATCAAAGCATCACAAAAGGACTCAAAAGTGAGATTTTGATAAGCTTTCCCTATAGCCTCTCTCATGGTGTAAAAGGTAGATACAAACACATAATATGCACTATCTATCTTAGAAAGAATAATATATATGCAACGCTCTTCCTCGAGATTTATGTTACACATAAAATTTTAAGTATTTTAAACTTAGATAGATAGTATTCAATGAAAGAAAAATCATTTGGACTTAAAGTCAATATCTAATTTTCTAACTGATGTACTCGAATAATATTTTGTTTACCAAATAGAAATTCAAGTTTTCGTCAAGCTTCATTGGGGTCATCAATTTCTTGAAGGTGGAACCTTAAATCAGGAGAGATGGACATTTTGATCAGTCCATGTGCTTAGTCATTCCTATTAGCCCATTTGACTTTGTTTTCATCATCAATGGCTTTTTTTTCCTTTCCCAAGGTAATCTGGTACAGGCCTTTACTTCTAAATAAATCCTTCATATGGGATTTCCATTGGAAGTAGTTGGCGCTGGTAAGAAAAAAATCACTTGAAGAATTCATATTAAATATACAGATAATATGAATTTAAAAACTGAAATTGATGATCTTGATGGAAAGATCTCGAAAAATTAGACGGTTTGAAAAAAAACAGCACTAAAAATGAACTTTGGATGTGAAAGTTATTCCCTTTTAAAAAACAAACATAAATGGTAACCAAAGAGCCACGTGGCAAGTAGAAGTTGGTCCACATGGTGATGCCCCTCCAAATAACCTCACTTTTACAAATAAGTTGTTTTATGAAGTGACCCACTTTTATAAAAAAAAAACGGAGATCACTTTTACAATGAAGTTACTTTATAAAATAAAGTTGCATGCAAAATAAATAAATTTAAAATAAAATATTAAAGCTACTTATAGTGATTCACTTTTATACTTGAGATTAAATACACTTTACAATGGATGCATGAACTTTTTCAAAAAGAGTAACAAAAAAGAGACTTGAACTCAATACCTCTTACTTAATAAGACATTTTTTAACCAAGTGAGCTAGCAAAACATATTGTATTGTTTAGAAGGAGGATTGGGGGTGTTGTTATTGTGAAAGATGGTCTTGGAGTGTATTCTAAAAAACAACTATTTTCACACAAGAAAAAAATTTCACTTCTCAATGACAACAAGGGTTAGATCTCGACTAGCTTACCCGGAAAATGCACATTTTCTTATTTGTTTTTTATTTTTCGAGATCGCACAGGGCACAGAGAAAAGAGCATACGCAGATCTAAAAGAGTAGAAACCCAGAAACAAAAAAGTAAAAAACTGAAAGAAAACCAAAATAATAATATGCAAAAATTTAAAATGACGTATTCGGGCTTTATTCCTCCGGATCTGACTAAAATGGTCGTATCTTGGGCAAACAGAAACCTTTTCGAGTGAAACTAGAAGTGTTCCTAACTGAAACAAGTGCTCCAGACGTAATGGAAAGGTCATCTCAGCCCATAAATGTACAAAAAATGGTAGAAAACAGAGATGAGACAACTAGGCTTCACGATCTCGATATACAACAAAAGTGAGTCTTCAAACAGGATTTGATATCATGTTCGACAACACAAGTATTCCAACAGATGAAAAACACCTTCAGTAACCACTCACACAACCAGATCAAAAATCAACACACTGATATTTTGACGTGGTAAAACCCCTACGAGGAAACATCCACAGCCCCAGCCAATGCGGTCGTTTGGAGCAATTTATTAATGCAAAAGAAAAATATTACAGAGAGATTTTACAAGAGAGTTTCTCACAATCGATCATAGGGAAATGACCCTCCATTCTCTTTAAATAGAGATCATGGACCAATCGGGTGTTAAGTCATAGATTAATGTAGTCATTAAGATTGAGGAGAATATGAACCGTCAGATCACTCTATGTCGGGAACATATCGTGATCGTCGGATTTCCTAACTACAAATGCATACTAAATAAATACACTAAGAAACACACTTTTACCTACTGACACATTAGACCAATTAGATCTTAACTAACTCCTAAGTGTCTAAATATCATAACAATGAAATTATCTTATGAGTAAAAGATTTGAGTTGCGAACAGACCATTGTGGTTTGAAGTATCTGTTTAGACAACCAAGTTTAAATGTCAGACAAATCAGGTGGTTAGAATTCCTCGGTGAGTATGACTTTGACATAAAGCATATCATAGGAAAAGAGAACAAGGTGGATGACACACTCAGCAAGAGGGTGTATGAGATGCATGATATAGTCATTAGCATGTATAAATTGGATTTGTGCGACGGAATCTTAGAATTTTTGAAATCATATCAATGTTATGTGGACATAAAGGCGATTTTACAACAAGGTATGTCACAGCAGAAGTTGGAAGGTTATGAGCTAAGAGAGGATGGGATCCTCATGTATAGACGTAGAGTCTATGTGTTGAATAATCAGGAGTTGAAAATTATGTTGTTGTTAGAGATGCATAAGGTTGTTTATGCTGGACATCCAGATTACCATAAGACAATTTTCATAGTCAAGAAGCAATACTTTTGGCCAGGTATGAAAAAGGATGTTGCGGATTTTATTGTTAGATGTTTCGGATGTCAGAAGGTCAAGGCTGAGTATAGACATCCAGTTGGTTTGCTACAACCTTTTCCCATTCCTGAGTGGACGTGGAAAGTTGTGACCATGAATTTCATAACTTAGTTTTATAGGACTTCTAAGCAACATGATTATATTATGGTGGTGGTGGACAAGCTTACTAAAGCTGCTCATTTTATTCCAGTGAAGTCAACGCACAAGAAAGTTGACAATATCGATATTTACATGTGAGAAATTTCTAAGCTACATGGTGTACCTAAGACAATTATGTCTAACAGAGATTCCAAGTTCACCTTGAAATTTTGGAAAGGGCTATTCAATAATTTGGAACAAATCTGAACTTTAGCACAACATATCACCATGAGACAAATGTGCAAACAGAGAGGGTAAATTAGGTGATTAAAGATATGCTCAAAATGTATGTGATGGATAAACCATCAAAATGGGAAGACTACCTTCATTTGGTAGAGTTTGTTTACAATAATGGGTATCATGAATATTTAAAGATGACGCCATTTGAAGCACTTTATGGTAGAAAGTGCAACACACTAGTGAGTTTGGACAACCCAGCAGACCGCACAGTAAGTGGTCCATATCTACTTCGATAAATGGAGGAGCAAATGCTAAAGATAAGGAATAATTTAAAGGTTGCCTAAGACAAGAATAAAATCTGTGCAGATAAAGGAAGAACCCAAAGAGAGTTTAAAGTGGGTGATCAAGTTTTTTTAAAAGTGAAGGTCAGGTGCAGTTCCCTGAAGTTGGGAAAGTTTTCTAAGTTAGCAACGCACTATTGTGGGCCATTTGAAATCCTTGAAAGGATTGGTATCGTCACATATATATGCTTGAATTTCTTGCATCCTTGCATATTCATAATGTTTTATGTGTGCCATTCCTTAAAAATTATGTACCTGATGCTAATCATATTATTGATTGGAATATTATTCAGGTGGAACCAGAAGAATATTTTCAAGTGTGATCAGTTTGCATATTGGATCAAAAAATCAGACAGCTCCAAAATCGATCCATGGAGATGTTAAAGGTCCAATGGACCTGGTACGGTCCTGAGGATGCAACCTGGGAGCACGAAGATGCTATGCGAGTAGTATCCAAATCTTTTTGAAAAAAAAATTGAAATTTTGTATGTACATGTGTAAATGATGCACTAAGGAAAATGCATAAATAAGGGGGAAGGGAATGTAATGTGTCTGATCTAAAACCATTTGTAATTGTACATATAGGCTAGTGACTCATTGATACCAATTGTAAATTTAACTCTACATATAGGTTGGTGAGCCATTGGCACCTAGTTTTGGCGTTGCATGGAGAATTGCTATCAAAGACAGGGTGCACAAATTTCATAGTGTTGCGTGGGAATGACCTGGAAGTGCGCGTAGAGCTAATTTATAT
>JASDQU011404303.1:26526-38613 GCA_032191745.1 Picea mariana
ACAACATGAAAGACTCTATCACATGTGCCAACTCAAACTAGTAGCCTATAGTCCCTCATTCCCCACATTCTTGTGCCACCCCGGGAAGTGTGCCCCTTCTCTACTCAACAGTCCTTCAGCTGCCCCACTTCCTTTCCAAGCTTCAGTAACAGGCCAGACAGGAAGTCTCAGAGCCCTGTAGTTGTAGTTTAGCACCTTTAGGAAATCAATTCCCATCAATTCTATCACCCAGAGAGATTGTTCACAGGCCTGACAACCCACCTCTTCAATATTCCACGGGCCTCACAACTCGCTTCTTTAGTCCAACTCCCAAGCTAACCAGTTACACAAGCAGGTATTGGGTAAGGATACAGGTTCAAGTACAATGACATGAAGGTACCGAGGATAGCTCAATGAGTGTGTGAATGATGATGGAGTGATTGACTGAATGATGGAAGGAATGATTGGAAAATGAACTAAGTCCAAACAATATGTATGCGTATTCCCAAATTGACACTTGTCATGTTGGGAGCTAATTTGGCCCACTTGTCCCCATCTTTAGCACTTAGGATAAAATAATTATCCATACTTTATACTTTAAGAAATATTAATATAATATTCATTTTTGGCTTAAGCTCCCTAGCTTAGCCCCTTTTCCTTAAATTTTAGCCCCCCTTTCCCTAACTAGTGGAGTTTAGTCCCCCATACTCTTTTATCGTGGTCGATCTGTGTGCATCAATATATTTTATATTAATGATAAGATATATACAAAAATAGGTGCACTGACCTTTAACATATAGGCTCTCTAGCTTTATTCAAAACATAAGCATCCTAGCTTATAATAACTGGCTCACCATCCTATAAAACACATCATATATACAAAGGCTCCCTAGCCTCAAAATGGCGCGCAGTTAAGTTGTCGTGTGCGGTATCCTGGAATGTGCACACTTCATCATTTTACTGCACACTATACCATGGAAGGTTTATAAAAAAATGATGTCAAACAACTCACCATCTTACGTGCATTTGTATTTACATTTACAACTGGGTTTGACCTGGGATATTACAAATTATAGAAAATTTAGTTGCAACAAAACATTGTGAGTAAAGATAAATTATTTAAATAATAAAGTAGTCAAAGTGGTTGCAAAGAGAAATTATTTAAATAATAAATTGGTTGCAACAAGAAGTGGTGAGTTTATTATTTATGGATAAGTCAAAGTGGTTGCAAAAGAAATTAATTAAATAATAAAGTTAGTTGCAACTAGGAGTGGAGAACTTACTATTTGTGTAAAGTGGTTAATTTAAGTGGACAAAGTGGTTAAATGGATACTTCTAGAGGAAGCTATTTGGAGAGTATAAATAAGAGAGCAAGGGTCCCCCATTGGGATCCATTGAGCATATTGAATATCTACAAGTGACTGAGGTAATCAAAGGAGATCTAAGGAGAATTTCAAAGGGAAGGTGAAGTAAGGAAGGCCAAAATTCAAAGGAGGATAAAGTATTTTGATGATTCTTTCTAAGGTATGTTATTTATAGGTCATCTTTGTCAGTGTTTCATGAAAACTTGCACAGGATACCTAGTTAAAGTATATACAAACAAATCTTATCAAGAAAAGGAAGAGAGATACAATATGAAGAATGATAATCAATTTATATTATGATCTAATCAATGAGTGAGTGATATTCGCTCATATAGGAAATGACATCCTATAATTAGGAATGCATGCATAATAGTGATGGTATAAAATTAGAAATTATAAAATAGAACTAGTTGGTTAACTCCCACTAAACTAGTGTGTCGAAAATATAAATTTCTCCAACACCCCCCCTGAACATCACTATGAAGTAAAAAATGAGTCCCGACCACTAGGTCATATTAGGTACTCATGTACAATGCAACTAATGAACACTGAATAAAAGTGAGGAAAGTGGGAAAACCATGTGGGAACAACCCCCCCCCCCTCAAAAGATAATGTATCAAAAGAAGAAAATGGCATCTTCTAGGCAACTGTGTTCTTTACTGCAAGATGATCCAACAAAGTCTAAAACTTCTTCTCACTGAAAGTCTTCGTGAAGATGTAGAAATATTTATGTATCTGATGAAGTTTTTTGGAAACCTGTCTAGCCTTATACCTCTTGATCCTATGGACCCATATGCACCTGAAAATATTTCTTTCTGGTGGAAGTGGAACCAGATGCAAAGTCTGATTCTTTAGAAGTGAGTCATACTCTTTTTGCATGGTTGCTTGCCATAATGGATTTCCCATATCTTCACTGTAGAGTTGTGGATTAGAAGATTGAACCATATAGAAATGCATGGAAATCATAGGTTCTTAAGTTGAAAGTAAATGACAAGGCTCCTCATTCTAATATCGAGTCCTCCTCAAATCCGATGGATTCCCTACAAGGATACATGTTGCCTGAAGTGTTAACTATGCCTTCTTCGGAATCTATTGAAGCTTCAACGTTGGCTTCTTATCTTTTTGTACTACCTTCTTATTTCCATGTACATAATTTGAGTGTATGGAATCATATATAATGTCTGGAACTAATGGAATCACAAGAGTATATGCATGTTGCAATGGAGGTGCATGCAAAGTACTCTCCTTATGTGCAAGTAGAAAAGAGGAGTCATCATCAGAAAACTTAGTGAATTTATACAACCTTGACTTGTGATCCACCTCGCCAATTGCAATGATGGAATTGTCATGCATGTCAATTACTGAAACTGAATCAGATGTAAATTCAACCTTTTTACCTTTCTGAGTGATCTGATAAACTGAAAGAATATTCATAGAAAGATTTGGAACATGTAAAACATTCTCAAAACTACCATTGTGGAGTTCCACTCTCCCTTCTCCTGCTACTACTACTGGAGTATCATCCCCCATGAGAATAGGGGGTCTTGAGCACGGACTCAAAGAAGAGAAAAATTCATCTTTGGCTTCCATATGATGGGATGCACCAGAATCTATAATCCATGAATCAAACGAGGAATTAATTGCAACTAGGACATGATGATTACCTTTCTTAGGAGCATGATCTTCTTCCTTCTGCTTCTTGACTCCCTCTGTAATGAAGTTTTCAAGGTTGTTTCGTTGAAGTGCCTCTGCTATAAGATCAATCTTTTTTTTCATGCATGTGAATTATTCACAATTTAGTTTATTGTAGTAAGTGCACTTCTTTCCCTTCTTCTTCTTCTTGGAATCTGAAGAGTCTTTGGAACTTGAAGAATTGTTAAAATGTTTGGAATATCCCTCCTTCTCGTTATGTTTATCCTTCCCATTCTATTTAAATGATCATTTTCCATCATGCATTGTGAGTGCATGTACTTTGGGATCCTTAATGAGGCCCATCTGTATGAGTTTTGTCTTCTCTTGTGTGAGAGACTCAATGAACTGAGCCATTGTAGGATTTTCTCAATTTGTTCCAAAAAGACATCTGCCATAATGGAAATTGGAAACATATACAATGTATTCTGGTCCTAGCTTAGCCAAGATTGTTAGAAAAAGTTGTTTCTCTTGTGTAGACTTCTCAATACCACATTCACCCAAGCTCAAAATCAAATATTTAAATTTAGTAAAGAAATCATGTATATTATCAAAAAATTTAGGGTCTAAGGTATTCAACTCTACCTCAAGCATATGACCTCGCATCTCATCCTGCTTTCCAAAGAGTCCTTCCAAGGTGGTCCAGATCTCATTTGGAGTCTTTCATGTGGCAACATGAAACCATAGATCAATGGATGTTAACTCAAGAAGTAATCATGTGGCCTCATCCTTATGGTTCACCCATATGGTCTTATCAAGCACTAATGTAGGTTTTGTTTCTGTCGCCATCGTCAAATTATACATTCCTTTTCTTTTGAGTTCGAATGCGTCCTTTGGATTCCATTAAAAATAGTTGTATGATATGAGTATTATCACCAGACTTGATTGAATAATTTGTATCGCCTCCATCCTGTTATTGATTCTGAAAAGATCTCGATAACCTAGATCGTGGATTCTAAGATATGATAGACAGTTTTATGACAACTATAGATACGATAAAACAAGTATATATCCTAAAATATGATGTTGGTTTTGGATATTTTTGGTGAGCATGAGCATCCCTATGTTATACGTCTCTGGTCCAAATTTCGGCCCAACCTAGATTGTGGATTTCGAGATATGGCTATTTTACTACATAAAAACAATTTTTGGAGAGTTGTTGAATCGTCGCACCCTAGAGAAGGACAAAGTGTGACAATGTTGAATCATTGTTACACATCGAAATTACTCACTTCGATAGTGTCACAAGTGTCATAATTACAAGTGTCACAAGTGTCACATTTTGCTCATGAGTGTCACAAGTGTCAAGGAAAGCATACTGCCATGATGCCTATGTTGTGCCCATAACGACATGAGAAGGACACTTGACACACATCAAACACTTGATTTGGAAGAGGAGGAATGGTTAAATGGGCTTATGAACCTCTTGCCATCTGAAAGAACCCAAAAAATTGATTTTTTGGAGGAGAGCGCTCCTCTATACCTCTCTCAGGAGTGTTGGTGCCCACCTATAAGCTATCAGGGAGCGTTATAACACTCATCTACCCTTTTGCAGGAGAAATCCTATTCTCAAGAGTGTTGGTGCCCCCCTAAAGCCTACTGGGGAGTGCTATAATGCTCTGATGGCCCTTTTGAGGGAGCACTACCTATTCTAGGCAGTAGTTGGTTTGTTGAGATGAATGAGGGGAGGATCCCTTCAATCCCTGAAGGCAGTTGGATTCAAATCCCTATTCAAGCCATGATCTTAGGGAAGATCCCTAACTGAAGGAGGAAAATCCTCAACTTACTCCAAGGATATCTCAAGTAGTTAGGCCTCTCCAAGGCTATATAAGCAAGCTTTCTCATGGTGAGAGAGGATCTAGATGGAGAATCATACCAAACTTATGATCTCATAAGTGATATTTGGAGAAGGGATGAGAAGCATGAAACCTATGATCTCATAGGAAACACACAGTGAAGTGGAGGCTAATCAGTGAAGCTATCGTCATTTCGATCGTGGAGCTTTTGAGCAAGGGTTAGGCAAGGAGAACTTGACGAAACTACTACTTTCAATCTATGGTTGTAAGTAACGTTTTGTCCTCATTAATATAATATGCTTGGCCTGTTTCTTTCTAATTTGTGTTTGACATTACATGAATTTGTCTCTAAGTAGATAGCTCTTCTTCGAACTAATCTCGATAGAATAGGAAGCGGTTGTACTTTGTTTGTCTACAGGGCTTATCGAGGAGCTCAAGATTGGAGTTCAACTCGAAGCATGCAGGGACAAACACTGGTAAAAGGTATGTCTTTCCTCCTTCCTCTTCATGCATTAGTTTGTGTAGACCTAAAAGGAAGTTAGTGATCATGATAATCACTTTCTATCTTAGAGTTAAGAGTCTAGCTCTTTGAGGAGATCTACCTGTCCGCGGGAAGATTTTCCTTCAACAGAAACTGGCGACTCCACTGGGGAATCAAATTGAAACTTTTGATTTTTCCTCATAGACCTTGTCTTACCCTTTTGGTTTTTTTTAGAACTTGTTCACCCCATGTGTTTGAATTCACATGTTGATTGACTCCTTACCCCATCACACTCAGCTTGACTGTCAAAATTTGATTGAAATTTTGGTTTTTTGGACAATTTTATGAGTTTTTTAAGCCTGGCGCTCCTGTGCCCATGTTAGCAGAGCGCCAACACTCCTTGGAAGTGTTGTACATAGTGTTATAACACACTGGTGTCCCTTACACCAGAGCGCCAACCCCTTTTTCAAAAATTCCTTTCAAAAATTCCATTTTTTGGAGGTCCAAACCCTGTTTTTTCACTTGCTGAGCTTCTTTGTGATTCAATGCTTCTTCTTTTTACCTTTGAAATGCTTCCTCCTGAGAAGTAAACACCTTATTGTTCAGAATTTATGCCCTTCTCCCTTATTTTTGAGTTTTTGTTGTTGAGAGTTTGAAATCAACCCACTGTTTTTTCTCTCCTATCCGATTGAGCAAGAACTCTAGTGAAGGACATCAGAAGTCTATAACTCTTCTCATTTAGTTCTTTGAGGTCATCTTGTCCAATATATTTCTCCTTCCTTTTGCGTTTTTTGGTTTTCTTTCTCTGGTTTGATTGCAAAAGGGTGTGTTGTTTGTGTGAAATATGTTTGTGCTTGTCACAGGGTAGTTGACAGGAGAATCATCATTCACATACAAACAACAAAGATACATCTTAGTGATTAGTTTGGATATTAGAAGGCATTTCTAAAATGTTGTAGCATTATATTGGATTTGATTGAGAACAAAAATGATTGAGGGAATTCCTTATCAAGTGTTTGATAGTGAAAACGACTCTTCCTCTTTCCCTTAAATAGGTATTCATTGAAAAGAAACGATTGCTTATCATATTTCATGCATATTTTTGGGAATTGAGTCATCATTCCATCAGTTTCACTTTCGTACACCCTCTGAGTAAACAACAGCCATTAAAATCGACGCTTAACTAAAATCTATCAGACTTTTTATATCTTTGATAGCAAACCTACATTAGTTTAAGGTGTAGGGCTTTGGAATAGGTTGAAAGGATAACTTTCCAAAGCTATTAAACAAACTTAGTATCTTGCAGTAGGGAGAGTCAAATCCAATTGTCTTATTGGCTTGCTGGGATCCCCCTCTCACACGGGGGTTACAAATAAGGTCACATTCAGGTGAGTTATGGAGATTATCCCTCCGTGGCCCAACCGTTTGTAGTGGCTGGATCGTATATTGGGGGTCACTGGAAGGTATACCCACGATTATGTGTGGGAGCCTTTCAAGTTGATTTCAGACTTGTTATCCTACCCATACGTTCTGATTGGACTGTCGAATGTACCCATCCAGGGGCTAACTACAAGTTGGTGACCTTAGTAGCCATAATCTTTAGGGTCTCACACAAGGTTACGGTGAAGGGAAGTCTCACTGTACCTGGAATAGACGTTGGTCAAACTCACTCGGGCTCCTTGGAGGGTAAATCCACAATTACTGCATGGAAGCTTGCACCAAGGCATAAGTTCATTAAGCAGGTCGCCAACATAACTGATCCACCTGCTCTATCCCCGCTCCTTCCTATTTTGATCTCACGACATTGGATTTCATCACCAACTAGTGGTTTCATTGTAGGAAGGTTTGTTTGATTGATTGCTTCTCGGATTCATAGCATGTGTTTTTTGTTTTACTTAGTGGACCTTAGGTTGAGTCAGTGTTAATGGCATCGAATCCCGAGGGTACCAATGGACGAACCCCTTCTCCTGGGGAACCTTATATCTTTCCTTCATTTGGAAACTTTGGTCCCCCATATGTTGCCACACTGAGTTTTCCAGGACTCACCATCAGATTACCATTTTGGTTGTTCCCCACTCCGGTGATCCCAAATCCTCCTAATGTTTCAGCTGCACCTAACAATTTGGATGTCAATACACCACCCACACATCAGCCTCATGTTGACTTTTCACCTTCTTCGTCCATCAAGTCTCCTTCCATTTCTCCTTCTTCGCCGAGTGAAATCTCTAAAGCAAGTAGCTAGGTTGATCAGAATAAGAAGAAACGGAAAGAGAAGACGAAGAAGAGCCCGAAAAGGACCAAGGCCCCAACAACAACAGATGTTGGCTCTAAGAAACTAGTTACTATTAATAGTACTAGGAGTGTTGTGAGGTCAACAAGATTAAAATGAAGAATCTGAAAACCAAATTCCCTTGCAGTCTTTGTAAGGGTGACCACTTTCTGAGGGATTGCCCCGGTCTTATCAAGGTTTTAGAAATGCGGTCTTCTAGATCGTCGACTTCTACTGGACATGTCGATGATACCCCGTCAACTAGTGACATTAAGGTTGGTAAGAAGAATAAAATTGTCAAGTTCCCTTGCATGTTATGTAAGGATGATCATTACTCTCACCCTTTTCCTTGTATGGATGAGGCTTCTTCTCTTTTGGAAAAACTTCAACTTCCAAAAGGTTATCATAAGCTTTCCCCCAACCCATCGTTAGTTGATGGACTGGTTAATCTGGTTCCATCCTTGGTCAGTTCGGTTGATCAGGTGGTCAATCTAGTTTCCTCTTCGATTGAACCACAAACCCAAGTGGTTGATTCCACTCTCCCGTTAGAGGGTGACACCAAAGTGGTCAATCCGGTTTCACCGTCGATCGATCCCATTCCTCCATTGAGGAATGCTAAAGTGACTGATCCAGTTTCTTCCTCGGTCAGTCCCACTCTTCTTCTGAAGAGTGCCAAAGTAGTCGATCCGGTTTCACCGTCGATCGATCCCATTCCTCCATTGAGGGATGCTAAAGTGACTAATCCAGTTTCTTCCTTGGTCAGTCCCACTCTTCCTCTGAAGAGTGCCAAAGTGGTCGATCTAGTTTCTCCATCGGTCGATCCCATTCCTCCATTGAGGAATGTCAAAGTGACTGATCTAGTCCCTTCCTCGGTCAGTCCCACCCTTCATCCGAAGAGTGCCAAAGTGGCTGATCCAGTCCCTTCCTCGGTCAGTCCCACCTTTCATCAGAAGAGTGCCAAAGTGGTTGATCTGATTCCATCATCAGTCAATCCCACTCTTCCTTTGAAGAGTGCCTGCACGGTTGATCCGATCCAATCATCGGTCGATCCTACTCTCCCTCTAGAGATTAAACCCGATACTGCTCATGTTTTTCTCATTGATACAAAATCTACCATGCCGGGGGGCATTCCTCCTTCTCCTTTGAAACCCCCTCCAAGTAATGAGGCCATCCTTTTTTATTGGGGTGCGCTAACTAGACCTCATCTTCCCTCTCACATTCCTTTCCATATTACAGTACAGGTTTGTGGTCAAGACGTTCCTCAAACACTGATAGATGAAGGTGCGTCCGTTAGTATTTTGTTCTCTATTGCTTGGAATGCTTTGGGTTGTCCTCAGCTTGCACCGGTTACACAAAATCCGTTAGCTTTTAACAGAAGAACCAGTCAACCTTTAGGGATCCTTCCTCAGTTTCCTATAACTTTGGGAGGGAAAATTGTCTTTATTGATGTCATGGTAGTCTGAGACCCCTTGGATTTTTCTTTACTCCTTGGGTAGGATTATGTCTATGCTATGAAAGCTCTTGTATCCACTCTTTTCCGTGTGATATCTTTCCCTCACAATGGAAGAATTGTGACTATTGATCAACTTTCATTCATCAGCCCTGACTGGGTTACCTCCCTAAGTGGTTCTTATATAAAGACAGTATCAGACCCACCGCATGTCAATTATGTGGCGTTGTCTCCCATGACCTCAACTTCCGATGATTTAGATCTGATAGTTTACATAGTGATCTCTTCGGTAGGGCTATTGGAGCCTGATCTCCTTACCCCTGTTGCAACCCTCGACATGTGTTCCTTCTCGAGTGATTATCTTCCATCCAGTGAAGATCTCCTGGAGGCCATGACTGAGTTTTGTCCCTTGACACAGTATCCTTCCATATCATTATCCTCTTGGAAGCCATGATCAAGAAGCGGTCATGAGCATAGTTTCTCTTCTCTGTGGCAAGATCGTTAAAAAATGAAACCGAGGCCTTGAGCATAGTTCTTTTCCTATGTCAAGCTCATTAAAAAATGAAACAGTCACCTCTCTTGAACCTTCTTTTCATCCACCCTTCTCCTTTTTCTCATCTAATAGAGAAATTGGTGATGACCTCAGCACTAGTGAATGAATTGAAGCTTGGAGGGCATGTCTCCAGCCTTTGATGATCTTTCTAGAGTTAAGCCACTAGCTTTCAAGCTGGGGGCATACCGAGCTTAATCTTTGTTCTTTCTCGTGCTCATAAATACATGAGAATGCATTCAGCTAGACTTTCATCTCTTTTTCGGACCTGTATGGATACACGAAAAAGGAACCCCCTGGAGTCTCCTTTAAGATCTTTTCAAACTCTCCAAACATGAAACGATTGCCAAGTGATCTTGCTTCCTTTCCCACTCGTTAAAAGGTTTGAAAGGGCATCTTTTGAGTGACAATTTATCTCTTTTTCAGCCTCACGAGACTAACATTACGAGAAAGGACAACACTCGAGTCACCTTTAAGTTCTTTTCAGACTCTCTAAACATGAAAAGATTGCCAAGCGACCTTGTTCTCTTCACGCTCGTTAAAGTATTTGAAGAAAATGTCTATTGAGCGATAGTTTATCTCTTTTTTGGTCTCATCAGACTACTTTATGAAAAAGGAACTGAGAGAGTTCTCTTTTAAGTGTTTTTCCCGACTCTATAATCATGAAAAACCTTCGAGTTTTCTATCTTTGGACTCGTTAAAACAAGCATCGACGGGCCCATATGGGATCGAACCCTTACTTCTTCCAGTTCATTAAAAAAAGGAAGAGGAACTTACCGAAGGTGAGTTTTATTGAGCATGTGTTACCCTCCTCGAGCTCGTTAAATTAAAAAGAGGTACTCATCTATCTGGATGGGGGAAAAAATTGAAGGAAGCAAGCCAAGCAGTTTTTGAGAACATTACCAGGTAACTCTTAGAGTCTCCCTTGAACACGACACTTTGTCTTTGCGCACATATTAATCTACCGAACCTCTGCACTGAGCCAATCCTCTGAGTTTTTCTTACTCCTTTGGGTCACCTGACGAGAGTCACAGTATCCACTGCATCATTGTGTTTTGGTCTATGTCATGTTTCTACTGTCGTGCCTCAGTGTTCAAGGGAAGTATCCACCTCAAGAGTCAGCCATCACAACTATCTTGTCTCAATACCCATGTAAGTCCATGTTCATTTTATCTACCAATTACATCTCTGTGTCTGTTTCATTTCATTGATGGGGGATACATCAAGGCCCTCCTTCGATGAGTCTTTTCCTGTTGACTGCAACACATTATCCAGGAACTAGACTTAGAAACCAATTAGTACTTTAGGATCTGCATGCCTCAATGGTAGGCCTCCTCACATTCGATAGTGGGTTTACATCATTGACCTCTGATTGGATGATTCCATGGATGTTCAACTTCAGCTCATCTATTCACATTCGATGGAATGTACTAGAGTACCTTGGGAATCATTGACATTAATGGTGATCTCCCTCGTGCTTGTTAATGGTTTACATCATTGACCGGTAATCAAGTGGTTTCTGCCATGTTTGACATCAGGACATCTATTCACATGGTTACATTTGTACTACATCGGGATCAGTAAGAAAACCCTGGGTTGAGTGATCACTCTGATATGTACTTTTCCCAGGTTGTGATGGAGTTTCTCTTGAACCATGACACATATATTGTCACATAGAACCACTTTGTATTGGTCGTGGCTATGTCTTGTCATCTCGTAGATCCACTATATATTCTTCATGGCTATTATTAGTTTAGGTCATAAGAGTATAGATCCACACTGTATCCTCGGTGGCTATACCTTTTATCAATACAATTATGGATCCACAGTGTATTTTATGGCGGCCATATCTTGCAAGTCTTGATCACCCAAGCATAGGTATGCCTGCCTTGGGTTTGAAACATGTCATAATATTTTTTGGATGTTTATGTGCAGCTTCTGTCAAGTTCTTTGCGTCTATACCCTTGCTTGAAAGTCTACAAAGCATTTCAGTTATCAATTCCTATCTTCTAACTTCATACTTTTGGGGGCAATCTGTTACACATTGAAATTACTCACTTCGATAGTGTCACAAGTGTCGTCATTACAACTGTCACAAGTGTCGCATTTTGCTCACGAGTGTTGCAAGTGTCAAGGAAAGCATATTGCCATGATGCTTATGTCATGCTCGTAACAACATGAGAAGGACACTTGACACACATCAAACACTTGATTTGGAAGAGGAGGAATGGTTAACTGGGCTTATGAACCTCTTGCCATCTGAAAGAACTCAAAAAACTGAGCTTTTGGAGGAGAGCGCTCCCCTATACCTCTCTCAGGAGTGTTGGCGCCCCCCTATAAGATATCAGGGAGTGTTATAACACTCATCTACCCTTTTTCAAGAGCGATCCTATTCTTAGGAGTGTTGGCGCCCCCCTAAAGCCTATTGGGGAGCGCTATAATGCTCTGATGGCCCTTTTGAGGGAACGCTACCTATTCTAGGAAGTAGTTGGTTTGTTGAGATGAATGA
>JASDQU011404303.1:52036-67711 GCA_032191745.1 Picea mariana
GTTGACCATTCTGATAACTGAATGGTAATGTGCATAATGCATAGGTTCATGATTCATTATGAGCAAAAAGTCTGTTATTGGAGCATGCTGATGTATCCAATAGGTTAGGGTGAGCCTAACCAAGTATTCTCAAAGACAAAAGTAGGAAGATACCAGCAGAGAGTAGATTTCATAAGAAAAGAAGGAGGAAAAAGGGGGAATACTATTCTCACCTGGAAAACTCTGAACTATTTAACAGAGTTGTAAGGTTTAAAATAACAGTTGTGGAAACGAGTACATCTGGAAAAAGGAAAATAGATAGATAAGTAAATTTGAATGAATAGGATTGGTTGATCCATATTAAGTAAAGGAGGTGAGTCCTTGGAGTAACTCAGTTGGACTGCAAGTCCATGGCTGTGTAGAATGAGTTAGATGAGGGAAGAGTTCATTGACCCCTTCCTTGTTGTTTATTGTATTCCTTTGGAATGAGAGATTGATTTACTAATAAAAGTAAATGTTTTGACATCATAGCGATGATGGTTGTATGAATATAGAAACAATTGAGAATTGTTTGTGTTTCACTCATGGAAACATTAAGGATAATGTGATGAAGTGCATAAAGATATGCTAGGACATATCTAAAATTCTTTTATTGACTAGAATGTTATGATACAAGCCTTTTTTATTTTACATGACAGATAATATCTTGTGAGGTATGTCAGGCATAGAAAGAAATTGGAGATGTTTGGAAAGACAATTGCCAATGTTGTACAACCTCAAGTAGAGGATGACTATGAAAAGGTTGTTGTTAAAACATTGTTGAAGGGACTTTGGAATGCCCATTAAAGAAGGAGTACCTTCCAATAATCTACTTGCATTGCATAGGTGTTAAAGAAAAGAGAACTTTGGGTG
The DNA here is from genome assembly GCA_032191745.1 of Picea mariana. NCBI lineage: Eukaryota > Viridiplantae > Streptophyta > Pinopsida > Pinales > Pinaceae > Picea > Picea mariana. The sequence continues at coordinate 52,928 of JASDQU011404303.1, forward strand.
GCCATGAGTGTTGACACCCTGGTTACTAATGAAGGAAGAATGATTGGGCGCATTCAAGAAGAACTTTTAGTTTCATATGTGTTGATTTGGGATCATGATCAAATTGTAGCAGGAAGCATAGTCATGTTGTACGAGTGAATGAGAGTGAATAAGCCATATGGTGCAGAGGTTGGTTGAGATACAACACACCATGGAAAGGTGCTTGTCATAAGTATGTAAAACTTGAACCCAATGTAAGGGTATCTTGGGTATGGATGTGGCCATGAATATTGGCATACTGATTAAAGTCAATTGATATTTGAGTTACATTTGGAAAATTTGGTATGTTAAAAGGATTCATCCATAAATAATGATATTTCCTTTTGCTCAATACCCTTGAATAGATGAAAATGACTTGGATGGTTAGTATACATAGTTTTGAAAATATAATGTGCTTGAAAACTAACAATTTGTTTGGCTAAGGAATGTTGAAATTGCAGGAAGAAAATGGTCTTGGATATGGAAGTGTTGTAATCCCATAAGGAAGACCCATTTCTTGTTGAGATAAACTGTTATGGGAAGGAGGGTCCCATACTTGTGAATCTGGTTCCTGTGCAGAAAGATTTGAAAATAAATGTGGAATCTGGAAGTCTGTGGGTGATAGACTTATAGAAAAGCTTTGTATTTTAAATTGATGATAATATATTATAATTTATTTATACATGTGATATAGGTGAGACAAAAAAGATATGTCTTGGGAGGACAGGTGAAGGTTTTCAAGTTGGAAAGAATGAAAAAGGATATTATTGAGACAAAAGAACCMTGTGGTAAGCCATGATTGCATASAATATGTTGTGGTGTGGCAACACAAGCCAAAGGGATGCCTCGACAGAGAAAGTTTGAGGGATGCCTCAACTGTAAGGCTAAATGAAGTCTTTAGAACTATTCCTATGAGAGAAATCCTTGGCAAGGCAAGATGGATTTCCCAAGGAACTGAMTAATGTAGAAGGGGATGCATGAGCCTATGCCTAGAGGGTGAGTGACTGCAAGGGAGAGGAGACTTTGATAATTCTCATACACTATTGATTCAGATCATGCACACAATGAGTATGTCAAGGAAAAATAGTGAGAGAAGATAACAAGACATACATGTGGATGCAAATCCACAAACTGCACAAAGAAGTGTTGTTCTAGATTATGAAATTTTCCTCTTGAATTTTGCACAACAATAAAATGTTTTCGCATGAAATTGTGATCAATATGCTTGTTGTCCAAGATTAATTAAGGCACCTGACGAAGGACAAGATTCTGGAAAGGACCTGACCAAGAAATAGAATCAATATTTTTGAAATAGTTGAATGACAAAGAAATGGCAGGTGTTACTGAGAAAGAACATCAAGGACGATATTCCTTTTAAGGGGAGGGGATTGTAACACCCCTATTTCCCCAACTTGTAATTAATCATTAATTATGATCACCATGTTATGGCATGGGAATAATGTAAATGTATTATTGTTTATATTTCCAATGAATGACTGTGGGGTTGAAGGCTTGAAGTACTGACCATGATATCACTAGAGGAAAGAGTGAGAAAAAAATCGAGAGGGTTCACTATGTCAAAATGACCCAAATTATCCTTGTTGAAAATAATAAGCCTCATTTGGATCTCAAGGAAAAATCAGTTAATGAAAGAAGAACTAGTGGTTGAACGATCAACTACCCCCATGAATGGAAGCATGGAGAGTCTGGATGAGGAGACAGAAAACTGCCAGCCCGAAGTACCAAAGAGTGTATTTTTCCTACAGGCCTAGACTAACCCGAGTTTCTTTTGACATAAGGAACAGGATAGGCCCAGAACCTTCCCGGGGAGGAAAAAGGAATGCAAGAATACACATGAAGGAATAAAAGAAGGAGACACACCGGGGAAGGAAGGTGAGAACCAAATATGCAGAGAGAAAGAGGAAGAGCACGAGAGGCTCTCCAGCTAAGAAGTAGAACAAAAGTATTTAATTCATTCTGGTTAAAAAGGAAAAGAACGAGAGAAAGGATCTTTGATAATTTGTAGAAACCAAGACACATTAGAGATGAGGGCCATGAGCTTGATGCCGAGGAAGCATCTGATAAACCTCGCAGAGGCTGTGAAAGATGGAGAGTCTCTAAGGAATTGAAAGAGTCTCCCCTTGTGATATCATGGCTTGGAACGAAGATGGATAGGGTGCTAAGAGTGAATACCTCTGAGCCTATGGTTGGGTGGAAAGGAGAATACCCACAACCAGTTGGTTGGTGATCGATTGTAATAGATAAGTAATTCATATACCCTATGTATTAGAATTGAAATTATGGTTGAATGTCTATGGTTATGATTAAAACATTACATTGTTTGATCAATCATTATAAATGCTTACTGTTTTTCTGTGAGTCCATGTATTTTCATGGTCTCTGTTTGCCTCAGCTTAGCAACAAGGGGATCACTATACATGGGTCTTCAAATGAATATAGGAATAGGTTACAGTTTCTGTACTAGTCGAGAAATATATTTCCATGTTTGAGAACTTTATATTTTGTGAATGGAAGGAGCTCCCTTCAAAATAGTCATCCATGAGACCATGGGCTTATGCTCACGACCTTAACCAAATATTGGCTAAGAACTATAAATGTAGCCTCTGGAGATAAATAAAGTTCCATATGGTCGGGACCTTGGAACCCTTCTCTAGGTCCGAAAGGAGATAAGCCATATTGTCTTTAGAGCTCCGAGATGTTATGTCCTTACCACTCTCAAACCGGCTGAAGGAAACATGTTGTTACAGTTACCTGCGAGATTGATTGACATGTAGAGGTTTCCTTAACTGTGACCATGGGATCTGTCTCACCGTTAAACCATGACTAACTTACCAGTTGAGAATTAATGCAATATGTATATCTGAGGGTACTCGAAAACCTCCCTGACCGTTGGATCTACACCATGGTCATTCTGGGGTTGACCACTTCAAGGGAGTAGCAGTTTCATAACACTAGAATCCCTGAATTTTAGAGTCACAAAGTTAATCTGGGTCATTTGTATTAGAGGGAAGTGTGTCCGCAGATCAACGGTTATCCAGAAGTTTGGTTATCTGACAAAATTGAAGTGCAATCACAAGAACATCCAAATTTCCCGAAGCTCCGCAGGCTGAAGAAAATCCTGGTCATTGGTTCCAAGTGCATGTGGCGACAGATAGAGCATGGTTTGGAGTTCGATGCTCCAAAATATATGAGGTGTGTGGTTCTTTGGGTGGTGAAATATTGAAGGCCCAAAGGCCAGAGGATATCTCGACTACCCATTGTAGAGAACACATGGGCCATTGATCAAAGTCCTTTTCATGTTCTGACTTTGGAACTCCAGGAGGAAGTGTGTTTTAAGGCGTGGAAAGCTTTGAAGCCCAGAGCTCAGAGAAGCACTATGGGCCATTGATCTAATGACCCTTTGGGACCTTTCCTATATGTTGGATCTAGACTATGGTCTGCCCTATGCTGACCACTCTGGGACTAAGGAGGAGGTTACGGAGAAGATTCCCCGAACGTCGAAGTTACAAAGCAACAAAGGGTGTGGATCTCTGGGTCTATGTGGACACATCTCGACCATGGGATATAAGAGGAGTTGGATGGTCATCAGACTAGAGTGACGTAGAACGCTGACGTCCCAGGGTGACATGGACCCACGTTCGACGTGCCATGTGTCACCCTAATTTGTGATTTTCACAGACCCTATGTGCCCATTTGAACATGATACCAGCCACCCATTGATGGGTCCATGTATCAGCTCTACCCCTTGCCATGTTTCAACCCCGTGGCAGATACTCACTTGGCCTAACCGCTGGAGAATTACCCAGAACCACCAAGAGTTTGAGACTTCAGGAAAATTGGGGTGTTGGGATGCTAGGGGTTAAATCGATTGAAGGATCAGACCCACCTGTCTCTGCCCCTGCATTTAATGTGCCATCACGTGTAAGGGTGGACCCTTCTGGATTTTGGGGCTTCAAAACTATGGATGTTTTGGGTGTATTATCTTATATAAGCCGAAAGGCCCGAAGTCTAGAGCCACGTGGAAATATTTAAGGTGCTTCAAGAGTTCATAATTTCAAGGCTCCGAAGGACATGCGCATAGAAAGTAAAAGGGGTGTTCAGTGCTGAAGCGTCGAACATCGAAGCCCTGTAAACATGTGTGTTACATAAGGAATAAGTTTCATTGTTGGATTTAATGCTAGTTGGATTTCCACCACAGATGCAGGCGCATTGGGGAAACTTCGGGACTTTGGAGAACTTGGGGTGGTACGAATGAGATGGATCCATGTGGACACTATGTGGCCCTTCACCAATAATGCTTGAAGAAATTTGGAAGGGAGTAACTCCCAATCCAGAGCTCCGATTCAAGAAAGGTAGTTGTTGTTAGATAGCTCTTGATGAGAAAAAGAGGATGGATATCCCAGAAAGAGGATTTCAGATAATTAATAAATGAGAAATTATGATGCCCCATCCCTAAAATGGATACTTAGGGGTTGGGTGTGTTACAGTTGACACTTCTGCTTACGGGTCTATCAGGAGTTAGGTCAATATAGTTGACGCTCCAATATAGTTCAACATAGGAAGGATAGGGATGGAAGATGGAAGTAGGTTAGGGAGGAAGGATGACTACAAGTAGTTGAGAGTGTGTGGAGTTTTAACCTTGTAGTAGAATTCTTGATTTCCTCTTGTTCAAATATATATATATATATATATATATATATATATGCTTAATTGAACTACAATTATCTAAGTGAATGTTGATTGTGTTAAATTATTATAATTGAGGGATTATGTGAATATTTTAAATGGTTTATTATTCTTTATAAAATGAATGGCATTGCTTATTGGATTGGACACATACAAGAATTGCATTAGGTGTGATAATTATTGTCATTAGTACATGTGTGAGTCATGTATGTGCTAGCTACGCATGCATGCCTTGCACATGTACACTAGTATGTATATGTGTTTTAAATTAATGATGTTACTTATTTGATGTTACTTAAAGTTTTTTATTTCCCTTGTATTGTAAATTACTATAACTTCGGGATGAAGTTTCTTGAAGGGTGAGTGTATGTAACAACCCAATTTCATTAATTAATTATCATAATTTATTTAGGGTAAATTAGATTAATTAATTAAATAATTAGATTTGAATCTTTTTATTATTATTATTATTTAAAGGTAGGTGTAGGAATTAATGAGAGGATAAGGCAGATGGGAATTAGATGGGGGGAGGATTAAATAGAGGGGATAAGGAAGGAGGTTGGGGAATTGAAGAGGAAAATCGAGAGAGGAAGGAGGGAATTGGAGAAGGAGAATTGGGATAAATTCGAGAGAGATTTAGGGCTAGTGGACTGGTTGTTGAGATTTTGGGTTCAGGGTCCAGGGAATCTAATTTCCTAGAGCTAAGGAGCCGGAGAGTATATTTCCCTAGTTGTCTGGGAGGAAACATTTTTAGGTAGGTAGTTTCAAGCACTTTCAGGAAAGTAGTTTCAGTAGGACAACCTTCTTCTTCAAGAGGTAATTCTGCAATTATTATTTTGTACTCATATAATTCAAGTTATAGAATTTATAGATATACTATGTGATGTTTAAATTTTGTTGTTAAATATTGCAACCAAAAATAAAGAAGTCCCCTATCATGATTGAAACATAAATATAGATTTACTGTAGTTTTTAAAACCTTTCTGGTTGTTACAGTAAAGATGCCCTATAAATTGATATTGTGAAGAAAAATGTAATGTTCACTTTCCTCTTAAGGTGGGGATACCTTCTACTAAGAAGAAATTCAAATACATGACACACGATGAATATTCCAAAGTATCCTATCTCTTTAAATAATTTTTTCATAGCAAAAATCCTAACTACTTGTGGTCTCTTCACTAATGGGTACCAATTACCTAGTGAGCCTTATAAAGTGGACCCTTTTACATTAAATAACTATCCACTATTATCCAATGATCCTTATTCAAAGACGATGGCCACATACAACAATTAAATAATTCTTAGATAGCCTAAATTAGGGAGGTTAGTGTAGGACCCAAAAATAACAACTAAATATGATGAAATTGTAAGAAAATATGGTTGATCACCTTTGTAGGTTCACACAACTTGCATGTATCATCTCAGTCCCAAGTGAGTTGCATTCTCTAGCAAAATTTTTAAATCTGTGTGTCTTACATGAAGGCTATATACAAGTTGATGTAGAAAAAACACATTGCAAGAAAACAAAAAGAAATTGAACGAATTGTATGATGTTTCTCAAGGTAGCTCTTATCCACATCATACTAACTTTTCTTGAAAATAATGTCCAACTTACAACTTCTCTAAACATGATTGCATAAGATCTTCTCTTTTGTATGTACCAAACAATTTTTCATTTTGTGTTTTGGGTGTGATCCTCAAACTAAAAATGAAAACTATCATTTAAGTTCTTATATTTTGTACATGTATCAAACAATTTTGCAACTCGTGTTTTGGATGTGAGATTGTTATAGTGTTCAATAAATTTGACTTAGATATTCATGTTTATTTACGTTTATGTAGAGATAATTATAAAATCTATTTAAAAAAATAAAAAATCCTTTAAGTCAAAAACATGAAAACAATTATAAAAAACTTTGAAAGGGAAAGACCTTTAAGAAAGAGGCAACCTTTTTAACATTCAATATGAAAAAAATATGTAGGTGTTATAGATATTTCATAGGACACTATCATGTGAGTTGAGTTTAGAAATTGGTTATGAATATATGTGGTTTTGTAATTTGGTTATGAACATATGTGATTTTTTTGGAAATTGGTTATGGACATTTTGAGGACATGATACATTTTCATGTGAGTTTGGAAAAAACGAAAAGTAAGGAGTCATTTTCATGTGAGATTGAAACTCTTCCCCTTGCCACGTGCAACCCCCTGGAACATACTCTCTTGGCCTAACCGATGGAGAAGAATCTGGAACCACTGGGAGTTCAGGACTTCGGGAAAATTGGTGTTTTGGGATCCTAGGGGTTAACTCTGCCGAAGGACCGAACACACCTGTCCCTACCCCTACGTTTAGTGTTGCAGCACTTGTAAGGGTGGACCCTTTGGGAGTCCACGACTTCAGAACTCTAGAGGTTTGGGGTGTAGTATCTTAGTTAAGTTGAAAGGCTCAAAGCCCAGGGCCACGTGGAAATATTTAGGGGTCCTTTGGGAGTTTGGAATTTCAGGGCTTCAAAGGACATGCACATAGAAAGTAAAAGGGGCGTTCAATGTCAAAGCCTCAAATGACAAATCCCTATAAACATGTGTGTTACACAAGTAGACGGTTTCTCCATTGGATTTAATGGTGGTTGGATTTCTACCATAGATGGAGGCGCTATGTGGAAAATATAGGACTTCGGAGAACTTGGGATGGTATGAATGAGACGGAACCACGTAGATTCTATGTGGCCCTTGACCAATAATGCCTGAAGAAATTTGAAAGGGTGTAACTCCCAATCCAAATCTCGTATTTGAGAAAGGTAGTGCTTGCTAGATATCTCTTTATGAGCAGAATAGAACGGGGATCCTATAAAGAGGATTTGAGATAATTAAGAAAGGTGAAATTTTGATGCCCCATCCCTATAAAGGGTACTTAGGGGTTGGGTGTGTTACAAATTGGTATCAGAGCAGGATACAACACTTAGCTTGCTTGGGCTCATGAAAGAGTCAAGAGATTATGTTTTCTTTCTTATAAAAACTTTAAGGAATAGGGCACCCTGCCCTACCATATCTAGTAGAGCATGATTCAAAAACAGGCGTGGATGGGCTGGTGATCCAGAATGGATCCCGTAGCCAAGATAGGGCTTAGAAAGGCCTAAAAATCAAAGTGCCTAGAATATCTTCCAAACGGACGTGTACATAGACATCGACGTTACAAACCCAACACAACTTGAACGGGATAAAACGAATGTTGTATTACCAAGATATCATGATCTTTTCATTTTGCCTAACAGGCAAAAAAAATGTTGACTGTATAGTCTGTACAGTCCGTACAATGTTGATGTGGCATTTGACTGTACAGGCCACACGACCGTACAACTGACGTGGAAAGGTACAATGGATGATGACATGGACAGGTACATGTGGACCAATCAGAGTGTGAAACGTGTCACCACTACAAGGCTGACATGTGGCACGTCCGTACGGCTAATGTGGCAGGGTCGTATAGCCATACAACATGTGGCAGATGTGGCAGGTATAGTGGCATGTGACTGGGAAGACACCTGGGTAGAGATGTTGTGTACAAGTGGGGGAATGAAATGGTGCCATGTGGCCCAATCATGAGCTTCCACATGGCACCCATCCATTGGTTAATGTTTTGAAAAAATTTGTTTTGATCTACGGGATTTGAACTCGTGACCTCTCGTCTGGGCTAGTGACTTGGTAGGGTCGGGCTAGCCAACTAGCCCACCCGTGGTGATCCTTGTAATATAAGGTTCAAACTTTATATATGAAGTCATATGGGTTGTAATATAGTGGAGGATAGGGTTGGGGCTAGGCCCCATCCCCCGACACGATACCATATGACTACAACCATAGGACCACTCCATTTATGTTGGTGCGGAAGTGTTAAGTGGTTAGCTCTCAATCCTGTGGGATAGTGCACATGCCTAGTCCTATATCATTAAGTGCAAAGGATAAGGGGTTAGCCCCGGTCGGTCGGGCTAGCCCACTGACCAGGGGGTGTAGCCACCGGCTTTGATCCAAGGGGATAAACAAACCTGTAGTTCGGGTGCGTGGATAAGGTTTTGGCCACATGGCCCAAGAGCATAGGACCATGGGCCTATTCCAGAGGGGGCTAACGATCAAGTGCCAGTGTTAGGCCACATGGAGTGCGCCAGGTGACTAAAATCCTGAGATAAAGGGGTTGCGCCCTATTTTATTTTCCCAAGTGGGTTTTATACCTTATTATATTATTTTTAAATGGATTTTAGCTTGATATTTGGAGATTTAATCCATTTTTGGAGGATCTTGGTCCCTTTTTAAGGCCAGATCTTGGGGGGAAGTTGGGAGATGGTTACCAAATTTAGGCCTATATAAACCAGGGGATATTGGAGCCATAAGAGGTATTTCAGAGTAGAGAAATGTTGTTGAATTATTGAGGCAAAGCCATTTTTATGCAGTGAATCTATTGAGGAGCGCACCTTTGCGGGCCATTTCTGGGAGCTTCGTTCATCCGATTTGGGTGTCGTCAGTTTTGATGGGTTCTTGAGATCTGGTAGAACATGAACAGATCATTGTTGTAATCCACTGGCATTTTTGTGATGTACATTTAAATATTCAAACAAAAATAATAAATTCTCTCCCACTGAGACAAAGGCCCGAAGACATAGGCGAGATTGTCGAACTTCGTTATCACTTTGGTGTTTTATGGTTTGTTGTTCTTCATGCTTATTTACAGATCTGTATATTATCTCATGGATTCTATGTTTCCTCTTTCATTCTTCCTCTTTCATTAGTTTCCTAAATGGTAAAATAACTCATGCAAAGTAACTCAACCATTGTCGCTTAAAAGATCTTTTCAGATCAAGTGGTATCAAATCTAGTTGATGGTTGGATTTTGAGTTTGCATGTTTACCAGGGAAAAGAACATCTCAGTTGAGAAAATGGCATCTAAATAGGGACATTCTCAAGATGAGAAGGATATGCGAAAAAATCTCTTTTCCATGTCAGAGATGGTGAAAGTGTTGTATGAAGATTACTTGGAATGAAAGAGATCGGTTCAAGGGAAATATTCAAAGAACAAAAAAAGAAAAGAAGAATTGAAGGAATTTCCTTCTACACCGAATTCGGAAAACATCTCTGAGGTATGCAGTGGAAGTCATTCATCAATTTTGCATAGTTCCCATCAAGATGGTTCTTTTGGTGCATTTGAAAAACATACAAGAGGTATAGGTTTGAAATTGCTAACCAAGATGGGTTATGAACGAAAGTGCCTTGGAAATAAGGGCCAAGGTATCATTAATCCCATAGAGGTTGTGGAAATACCTCATTATTTAGGATTGGGATATGGTGAAGAGGATATTGGAGCATTCCCCAAGATGGACTCCAAAACATCAGAAGAAAGTGATGCTTCATATGACCAACCTAAGTCATTGCAGGATCGATTCATGAAAGGTGATGGTGTATCACTCCTTGATGATGATAGTGAATGAAATTCATCTCCAAAACAAAGTGAAGATCAACAAGGAAGGTATAATGGTCATGGTTTTTCCGAATCTCTTTTTGATTATAAAAAACATAATCATGTAATCTGAAACTTGTGGAATATGTATCCTTGTACTTTTTGTCATTCACCCAAGCATTGTGTGGAAAAGTGTTGGAAGAGAAAAAATTTGTACAGGAAACTTATGTCGACCAGGAAGGAGACATGACATAAAGACTCAACTTGACAATGAAAGAAAGAGAAGGGAAACAAGTCTGGATGCCAAAAAATCACTGCACTTATTGCAATAGGGGTGGACATCAAAAGGCTAAATGTTGGAAGCTTAATTCAGAGCTTCTTCCAAAGAAGGACAAAAGGATTGTGCATGTACTCACAAAGGAAGAAAAATTACCAGCGAAACAAAAGGAAAACCATGAAGGAAAGAAAACAATCACTTGGTTATGCCAGAAGTGGATGTCACATCTTCATTGTATTTTTCTTCCATTAATGTAATCACACATGTTGAAATGATGACCTGTTATAACATCATATTTGTACAACATAGTGTTTTTTTTTATACTTATGAGTATGTAATAAGTAAGGTTAATTTTGTAACCTTTTGGAGGACCAAAAGGTCTTTAGTGGGGAGGTGTGATCTAGAATGGATCCCGGAGCCAAGATAGGGCTCAGAAAGGCCTAAAAATAAAAGTTCTTTGAATCTCTTGAAAATAGACGTGTGCGTAGGCATCAACGTTACGAACCTGACGCAACTTGAATGGGCTCAAACAGACATCGTATGACCAAGATATTGTGATATGTTCATTTTTCCAAACAAGCAAAAAAACTATTGATTATACAGTCCATATAGTGTTGATGTGGAAGCAGACTGTATAGGTCATACAGATGTACAACTAATGTGTCAAGGTATAGTGGATGTAGACATGGATAGGTATAGGTGGACCAATTAGAGTGTGACAAGTGTCACCACTGCAAGGGTGACACATGGCACATCCGTACAGCTAACGTGGCAAGGACGTACAACTGTACGACATGTGTCACATTCATACGGATGATGTGGTAGGGATGTACAGTCATACAACATGTGGCAGATACAATGGCATGTGACTGGGAAGACACCTGGGTAGACATGTGGGTGAAGCAGCGTTGGACACGTGGCGTACATGTAGGCAAATGAAATGGTGCCACGTGGCCTAGTCATGGGCGGCCATGTGGCACCCATCCATTGGTTAATGTTTTGGGAAAAAAAATTGGTCTATGGGATTTGAACCCGTGACCTCTCGTTTGGGCTAGTGACTTGGCAGGGTCGGGCTAGCCAACCAACCCACCTATGGTGATCCTTGTAATATAAGGTTCAAACTTTATATATAAAGTGATATGGGTTGTAATATGGTGGAGGATAGGTTTGGGGATAGGCCCCAACCCCCAGTGCAATACCATATGACTACAACCATAATACCACTCCATTTATGTTGGCGTGAAAGTGCTAAGTGGTTAGCTTCCGATCTTGTGGGATAATGCATATGCCCAGTCCTATATCATTAAGCATGAAGGATAAGGGGTTAGCCCCAGTTGGTCGGGCTAGCCCGTCGACCAGGGGGTGTAACCAGCGCTTTCATCTAGGGGGATAAACAAACCTCCAGTTCAGGCACGTGGATAAGGCTGTGGCCACATGGCCCAAGAGCACAAGACCAGGGGCCTATTCTGAAGGGGCCTAATGATCCAGCACCACCGCTAGGCCACATGGAGCGCACCAGGTGACCAAGAGCCTAAGATAAAGAGGTTTATCCCTATTTTATTTTCACAAGTGGGTTTTATACCTTATTATATTATTTTTAAATGGATTTTATCTTTATATTGGGAGATTTAATCCATTTTTGGAGGATATTGGGCCCTTTTTTAGGCTAGATCTTGGGGGAAAGTTGGGAGATGGTTACCAACTTTAGGCCTATATAAACCAAGGGCTCTTGGAGACATAAGAGGGAGTTTAGAGTAGATAAATGTTGTTGAATTATTGAGGAAAATCCATTTTTATGCAGTGAATCTATTGAGGAGCACACCTTTGTGGGCCATTTCTGGGAGCTTCGTTCATGTGATTTGGGTTCCGTCGGTTTTGATGGGTTCATGAGATCTGGTAGAACATGACCATATCATTGTTGTAATCCATTGGCACTTGTGTGATGTACATTTAAATATTCAAACAGAAATAAGAAACCCTCACCCACTGAGACAAAGGCTCGGAGACATAGGCAAGATTGCCGAACTCCGTTATCACTTTGGTGTTTTGTGGTTTGTTGTTCTTCATGCTTATTTCAAGATCTTTATATTATCTTATGGATTCTATGTTTCTCTTTCATTCTTTCTCTTTCATTAGTTTCCTAAATGGTAAAATAACTCATGCAAAATAACTCAACCATTTTCGTTTAAAAGATCTTTGCGGATCAGCTGGGGAACAATCATAAGACTAGTTTGCCAAGGCTAATATGTGCTTGTTGAGAATAGTATTATCGTACAAAAATTATCTACATAAGGTCCTTGAGGAGAAGGATGGAGATTAAAATTCAGTTGGGATTTTACCCAACAAGATTGAATCATTATAGATCGTGGTAGAAGAAGACCATCATTTCTTTTAGGAAATGATAGCCATTCCTACAAAATTGGGATTATGCCAAGGGGAAGTAATAATAAAACTTGGATGCAATTGGAATAAACCTTCTTTAAGGAGTACTTGAGTCCATAAGGAAAATGGATTGAAGAGGTGGCATGAATTTTCTAAAAAGTGGGGGTTAATGAAGCCTCTGTTAATTAGCAGTGTTGATTAAATGAAGGATTTGGAATTGGGAGTACAATGCTCCATGCCTAGATACCTTATGGAAGTAGGTGAGATCAACCTACTTGACCTGTCATAACTGAAAAACTTCCTATTGGGGTAATCACTCTTTTTAAAACAAAATAAGCCACATGGACTGAGAATGAACCTCAAGGGAGAAGTGGAATGACATGAGCAAGTTCAAAATCTCATGGTTGTTCTAGGGGATTCTATATCCCTACTAACTAAGGGTAGTTCTATACATGAAAATGCAAGAGGTAAGTAAGTGGAACCCGTATGCACTCCAGGCATGTGTATAATGATTGGTGCATGAAGATATGTTGAAATGCATATTGCAAAGATAGATCATGCATATGACATGTATATATACTTATTATAGTTTGTCATTGAATGAAAAATATGGTGATGTCATAGATCATATGGTTAGCGATGACCTGACTATGGAAGCATAAGAAACGTTTGATGATGTTGAGTACATAGTTCCTTGTGAGGATAAGGTGGGAGGATTACTAAAATGTTCATCCTGGATGTGGTAAAGGAAGTGTTGGGACACTTCTAGATGACCAATGGGTCAGGTTGACATCCAGAGGTGGATGGTAGCCATATGGATATGGCTTGGTACACTCAGAGAACTATAAGAGGGAGTTTAAGAAAAGATCCCCTTGTAGAGATCTGATGACCAAGAGTGAACTAAGGCATGAAGAAGAGACTAGAAATGGTTATCTTACTTCCTTGAGTGATACAATAACTACCCATATGAATTTTGAATTATGGAAGGTTTTTGCAATAGAAAGGGAAAAAGTGACCCTTGTTGGTTATTTCCATGTAGAGAGGGAAACATGTTAGGGTCCTAACCCACACATAGGTAGAACAATATATTCGGATGTAATAAAGGTCAATATTAATAAGGCCTTTTAATAAAATAGAATAAGGCGGATGTAAGAAAACCTAATAGAAGCTTCTGCTTCTAGAAGGATCTTCCTCTAGATGCTTCTTTTTAGTATAAATAGGAGTCGAGGGTATGATAACCCTAGCTTGGATATTATTGTAATAGAGCTATGCTCAACTAGAGGTTGCCCCCTCGAAGAGGCCCTTGAACATTGCTTTCAGATTCAAAGTGTTATTTCTGTTGTTATTCTTATATCATTTCAGTGTTATTGTGGTGAATGCTCTGGTCATATTGTTGTTATTCTGCCATTACTAGCATTTTATTTCTGTTTTTCATACATTTTATATTTGGTATATTACAAGTGGTATCAGAGCACTTTCCTCGGCAGAAAGTGTGGGTTAAATTTTTTTTTCAGGGTAGATACGTATTCCGATGTCTTTAAGCACAGAGATCTATCGTTACACACATAAACCCGTGGTTGAGGGATTCATACACGTAGGAAATACAAGTGGTACTTAAGTGCACATCTGTTGGCCACCCTTATAACCCCTATTGGTACCCCTTCGAGTGGTAACGCATCAGACAACTCCTGTGTACGGATTGACCTGGATTACTTGAAGCCCTCTTTAGATAAACCGATCGGTTGCCTGATTGCTATAGTGTCACTGAGAACAGTACTCGGGAAGATACTGTCTAGTACCTGGGTAGTCGAGTAGTACGGCTAAGGGTACGGTCTATCCTCCTTAGTTAGTGCCCTGAGATATTGGGCCGAGTATGACTGTTGGACCCCGCATGTATATCAGAGAGATATAGTACAAGGCAAAACCTTATCTGTAGAACCCTTTAAACCTAACCCTT
>JASDQU011404303.1:67811-92055 GCA_032191745.1 Picea mariana
GCTTCTGGCACAACACCAATGAATGTCACTCAAAACAGTCATTGGTGGTCGAGATCAAAGATAAGGAGCCGAACCCTGATTCAGAATCTGATTCTGAAAATAATGGTAAAAGACAGATCATCAACACAGACCCCACTGCTATTGTCGCGATCATAGCAATTCAACCAGAAGAACCAACAGATCCAGAAGAGGAGGAGTGCCTTTTTCATTCACATATGTGGGTAAAGGGGACCCCACTGCATTTTATTGTTGATAGTGGAAGCCAAAAGAACCTCATCTCAGCAGAGGTCATCAAACAGATGGGATTGTTGACAACACTACACCTGCAATCATACAGCATCAAATGGCTTCGCCAAGGACAAGATCTTCGTGTCAGCAAGCAGTGTCGATTTTCATATGGCATCCAACCCTTCAAGGATGAGGTATTCTGTGATGTTTCCCCACTGGATGTCTGTGATGTTCTCTTGGGCCAGCCATATATGTGGAAACGCCATGCTATCTATGAGTCTCGACCCCGTAGTGTCATTATTACTCTAGGGGGTCATCTCTACAGGATACCAGAGGTAGTTCCAACTACTGCCCCACCTAAATAGTGTAACAAGGTAGTATCTCATACTACAAAATTCATCTTCTCCACAATCTGTTCAAAAGAGGAACAAAAGGATACTGCAACCACCACAGCTTCAGCCCAAGCACCTTCTATCCAACAGAAGCAGGTCGACAAGGTTGCAACAAAACACAAAGATTTCTTCTGCACACAGTCATCTAAAATAGCCAGACTGGTTAAAAAGGTCCAAACCTTCCAGCCAAAGGTTCGTGATAGCCTTCAACAAGCTAAGCAATGCCACTTCTCCAGCAAAGAAAGTAGATCACCAAGATTCAGATTCAACAATAGCTTTCCCCTCTCCCCCAGTAACTCAACACAATGGAGACCATTGCTTCCTAAGGAGGGAGGATTGATCCAAGTGGATATTGGTGGCCACCCACCTTCTCCAACTGGCCCAAAACATGTTTCTGGTAATTTTGGTAATTTACCATTTTTAGTAGTTTTTAACTTTCGGGGCCATTTTGAGGCCCTAAACGATGTTTTTTGAGAAAATGGGAAGAAACAATGAATGTACATCAATCTTTCTCATCCAAAATTTATATTCCTCAGATATATCTTTCCAACGAGCTATCATACGCCTAAAACAGAGATCGTATGCAAAAGTTATGACCCCAGGAAGTTGATGCACCAACTTACCCAAACGGGGCCCACATGACTTTTGGCGCTTCATCTCCCAGGGTTAGGTTTTTGGATGTCTATGGTTTTTGGCATTCCTGCTTATTGTAAAAAGGCCTTCAAAGCCTCATTTTAATCATCTTATCACAAATGCGAGTAGCCGTCACATCTCTTCTCAGAGATAAGCTACCACCATTCTAGCGAGTCTTTCACTCTGTATTTTACAGTCTCTGTACATTTATTTCCTTAATAGAAATCATGTATTACTATTTATCTGTGACTCTTGTTTCATTTCTGCTATATCTCTGTCATATTTTTGTCTCTCTTGCAATATCTCTAAATATTTATGTGTTATATCTCCTCTCCCATTTCGTGCCAAAAATAATCTGGATCAATCCAACAATTGTAGTCCAATGCTCCAGCTTCCGCAGGGTGCTCTTGGCTCCATGAGGAACTTCGATACAAAGGCCATTTTTATTTAAGTAAAAATCAAAGCTTAAATCCACTGTACTTTCTGAGCTTCATGCTACACCCATAGCAGGGCACTCTAGGTTCACCAAAACCTATGACAGGGTCAAACGTTCCTTTTTCTGGGATGGTATGAAACAGGACATTCGTAATTTTGTAGCTGAATGTGATGTGTGTCAACACAACAAGGGAGAAATAGTCAAATCGTCGGGCACACTACAACCGCTCCCAATTCCACCTGCTATTTGGAAGGATATCTCTATGAATTTTATTACCGTCTTACCCAAATCAGGAAATAAATCCGTCATCATGGTGGTTGTTGATCGCCTTTCCAAGTATGCTCATTTCTGCGCCCTTCAACACCTGTTTACAACATCCACGGTGGGTCAAATCTTCATGGATCAGGTCTTCAAGCCTCATGGCATGCCACACTCTATTGTTTTTTATCGCGACCCAAATTTCACAAGCAATTTTTGGCAAGAACTATTCAAGATACAAGGCACATAATTGCATCTCAACACAGCTTATCATCCCCATACTGATGGCCAAACGGAAGTTGTCAACAAGTGTTTGGAAACATATTTGAGGTGTTTTTCCTTGGAAAAGAAAAATCAGTGGGCTCAATGGTTACCCCTAGCTGAATGGTGGTACAACACTTCATACCATACAGCTACACACATGACTCCTTTTGAAGCAATATATGGACAGAATCCACCTTCAGTTCTCTCATACTTATTGGGTGCCTTGAAGGTCCAGGCGATTGAATTAACACTTAAAAATCAAGAGGCTATTCTCCATACCCTCAAATAGAATTTGTTCATGGCACAGAATCGCATGAAGCAACAAGAAGATCAAGGTCGCTCCGAACGTCAATTTGTAGAAGGGAATTAGGTGTTTCTTCAACTGCAACCTTACAAGCAAACTTCCCTCAAGGCCGAGTATTGTCAGAAGCTAGCACCCAAATTTTATGTTCCTTATACCATGCTCAAGCATGTAGGACAAGTCGACTATCAGTTAGCATTGCCCAGCCATTCGAAGCTACATCCTGTTTTTCATGTTTCATGCTTAAAGAAGGTGATTGGAGATAAGTGCCAAATTCAAACCAACCTTCCATAGTTAGTTAAAGAAGGATCCATTTGGCTACAACCAGAAACCATTTTGGACCAGCGTGAGTTTCGTCTATGTCAAAGAACCATCAAGGAAGTGCTTGTCCAGTGGAAAGATACAACTCCAACAAATGCCACTTGGGAACTAGCTACCATTCTGCATCAATTTCCTCATCTCAAGCCTTCAGGACAAGGCTGTTTGTAAGGGGGTGGAAATGTTAGGGTCCTAACCCACACATAGTTAGAACAATCTATTCAGATGTAATAAAGGTCAATATTAATAAGGCCTTTCAATAAAATAGAATAAGGCGGATGTAAGAAGACCTAATAGAAGCTTCTGCTTCTAGAAGGATCTTCCTCTAGATGCTTTTTTTAGTATAAATAGGAGTCGAGGGTATGAGAACCCTAGCTTGGATATTATTGTAATAGAGCTCTTCTCAACTGGAGGTTTCCCCTGGGAAGAGTCCCGTGAACATTGCTTTCAGATTCAAAGTGTTATTTCTGTTGTTATTCTTATATAATTTCATTGTTATTGTGGTGAATGCTCCGGTTATATTGTTGTTATTCTGCCATTACTAGCATTTTATTTCTGTTCTGCATACATTTTATATCTAGTATATTACAAAACATCAGTATGAATTATGATTGTGAGACTAGCCATATGATTGAATGTAATCTCTCACTAAAGAACACTAATGTTAAAACTAAAATATGAATGTGAAGGGATGAGGTAAAAAGGTGCAAGAGATGCACCTGCATATATACAATATATGTATACATGCTTAAAAGAATAATATGACTGCAAGCTCTCAACTGAGAGGGAAGATCAGTGTTGAGTGTATCTATGAGACTTGTCATACGAATTATTAGAAGATCCTTGGAAGAAGGATCTAGAAGTCTAATATGTCCATGTGTATGAATGACATGGAAAAGGTACAAGCAATGAGCTTGCATGATGAATGTTTGGCTATGTTTGTATATGCTTCAGTACATGGATTTAATGCATTGTGAGGTTTCTTGATATGAATACTGATATTAAGACCCAATAGATATGAATGAATGATATTAAGTGTGCAACTGATGCACATGTATGTTTCAAGAGTAAATGAAAAAGGATTATCTATTGTCAAGATAAGAGGCAAAATGTTTATGCTTTTGAGGATTGCATGAGAATGATTGTGAACAATCATGAGTGGAATGATTTTAAAGTAAAAATGTATGTGAGATGTGAAATATACATATGGTGGCTACACATAGGCTTATGATTATGCATTTGGTTAAGTACATCATGGATGTAAGTTAACAAAACAAGGAATATGTGTGGATAAATAATCTGGATACATAACAAAGATTCTTGTTTATATTCCTTCTGGAAATATTTGGTAAACAACTGAAGCTAACTCAAGTTTGAGGCCATCATGGATAGTGAAGGATATGCAATAAGGAAGTTGCATGCTGAAGGATTTCCTTGTTGAGTGACTATGTGAAGACTATGTTAGGAGAACAGAGTCACCATCTTAATGACTGATGAGAATTGAGYGGTGGGATGCAAGCATATGTATATATACAAGAATCCTGGATTACATTCTAAAACAAAATGTATGAGTGGAAGACTAAAAAATGAATGTTGATGATTCTGAAAACTGAATGGTAATGTGCAGAATGCACAAGTTCATGATTCATTATGACAAAAAAAGTCTTCTATTGGAGCATGTTGATGTATCCAATAGGTTAGAGAGAGCCTAACCAAGGTTGTTCAAGGACACGAGCAGGAAGTCCCAGCAGGGAGTAGATTGCATAAGCAAAGAAGGAAGAAAAAGGGGGAATGCTATTCTCACCTTGAAAACTCTGAATTGTTTAACAAATTTGTAATCTTTAAAAGAACAGCTGTGGAAATGAGTACAAATGGAAAAAGAAAAATATATAGATAAGTAAGTTTGAATGAATATGATTGGTTGAGCCATATTAAGTAAAGGAGGTGAGGCCTTGGAGTAACTCAATTGGACTGGAAGTCCAGGGTTGTGTAGAAGGAGTTGGATGAGGGAAGAGTTCATTGACCCCTTGTTGTTTATTGTATTTCTCTAGTATGAGAGATTGATTTACTAATAAAAGTAAGTTTTTTGACATCATAGTGATGATGGTTGTATGACTTTAGAAACAATTGAGAATTGTTTGTGTTTCATTCATGGAAACATTAAGGATAATGTGATGAAGTGCATAAAGATATGCTAGGACATATCTGAAAATGTTTTATTGACTAGAATGATATGATACAAGCCTTTTTATTTTACATGACGACTAATGTACTTGTGATGCATGTCATGCATATAAATAAATTGGAGTTGTTGAGAAAGACAATAGCCAATGATGTACAACCTCAAGTAGAGGATGACTATGAGAAGGTTGTTGTTAAAAGGTTGTTGAAGGGACTTTGGAATGCCCATTAAGGAAGGAGGACCTTCCAATACTCTACTTGCATTGCATAGGTGTTAAAGAAAAGAGAACTTTGGGTGGCCATGAGTGTTGACACCCTATTTACTAATGAAGGAAGAATGTTCGGGTGCATTCAAGAAGAAATTTTAGTTTCATATGTGTTGATTTGGGGTCATGATCAACATGTAGCAGGAAGCATAGTCATGCTGTAAGAGTGAATGAGAATGAATAAGACATATGGTGAAGAGGTTTATTGATCTCTGACACACCATGGAAATGTGCTTTTCATAAGTATGGAAAACTTTAATCCAATGTAAGGGTATCTTGGGTATTGATGTAGCCATGAATATTGGCACATTAATTAAAGTCAATCGACATTTGAGTTACATTTGTAAAATTTAGTATGTTGAAAGGATGCATGTGTAAATAATGATATTTCCTTTTGCTCGATACCCTTTAATAGATGAAAATGACTTGGATAGTTACTATACATAGTTTTGAAAATATATTGTGTTTGAAAACTAACAATTTGTTTGGCTGAGGAATGTTGAAATTGCAAAAAGAAAAGGGTCTTGGATATGGAAATGATTCAATCCCATAAGGAAGACCCATTTCCTGATAAGATAAACTATGATGGGAAGGAGGGTCCCATACTTGTGAATCCGGTTCTTGTGCGGAACATATTTGAAAATAAATGTGGAATCTGGAAATGTGTGAGTGACAAACTTACATGAAAATTCTAGATTTTAAATTGATGATAATATTTCATAATTTATTTATACCTGTGATACAGGTGATATGAAAAATATATGTCTCGAGAGGACATGTGTAGTTTGTCAAGATAGAAATCATGAAAAAGGATATTGTTGATACAAGAGAACCCTGTGGTAAGCCATGATCGCTTAGAATATGTTGTGTTGTGGCAACACAAGATGGAGGGACACCTCAATAGAGAAGGTTTGAGGGATGCCTCAACTATAAGGATCAATGAAGTCTTTATAACTCTTTCTATGCGAGAAATCCTTGGCAAGGCAAGATGGATCTCCCAAGGAACTGTATAATAGAGAAGGGGATGCTTGAGCCTAGGCCTGGAGAGTGAGTGACCGCAAGGGACAGGGGACTTTGATAATTCCCATACACTATTGATTAGGATCATGCACACAATGGGTATGTCAAGAAAAATAGTGATCCAAGATAACAAGACAGCCATGTGCATGCAAATCCACGAACTGCACAGATAAATATTGTGATAGATTATGAAATTTTCCTCTTGAATTTTGCACAACAATAAAAAGTTTTCGCATGAAATTGTGATTAATATGCTTTTTGTCCAAGATTATTGAAGGCATGTGACAAAGGCCAAGAGTCTAGAAAGGAACTGACTAAGAAAGAGAATCAATATTTTTTAAACAACTGAATTGTTGGGTATGTGTTATATTGTTTACATGTGTGTGTGTGGGCACGTCAGATATGACAACTGTGTCTGACGATCCCTCATAGTAGTGCTTTGTTTATGTCGTGTGTGTCGAGTGCTTTCCTAGGGGGTTCCCAGGGAGGGGAAATTATTCCCCCCCTGGTTCCGCATAGTGTCCCAAAATGTTTTTTTGGGTGGTTTTTTGCTATTTTTAGCGGACTTTTCTATTTTTAGCGGTTTTGTAAATTAATCTTGGATTAAGGGATTAGGGTTTTGGTATCTACGGAATACCTAAAAACATTGTATATATATTGTATGGTGAATGGTGAAATTCAATATAATGAATATAAGAAAGGTTTTCCCGGTTGAGGGTTTCCGGTATAAAATCTCTGTGTACTATGTGTATGAGCCATTGATTAAATTTTGTTTTTCTTAAGAATCTATATGAATTGCTTTACTTCATAAGTTTAAAACTTACATGTGGTATCAAAGCTTGTTTTTGGCTTCGAAGGGATGCCTTTGTTGTTGAGGGTTTGGCTCGGTCTTGATAGATCAAGTTTATCTTGGGTCTGTGATAAACAAGGGTTTAGTGCGAGCTTTTGTAGTGGAGATTTGAGTATAGAAAGAGGAATGGCAAGCTCATCTAGAATCAAGATAAAGAAGTTCAACGATAAAAACTTTGATCTATGGAAGCTCAAGATGGCAGACCTTCTTGTAGACAAAGAAAAATGGATCATTGTGGATCCTGGTAGACAGCCTACTGGTACACCGTCTACTAGCACACAGGCTATTGGTACACAACCTACTAGTACACAAACTACTAGTACACCAGCTACTAGTAATGTCAAAGGAAGATTGGGAGAAGTTGGATAGAAGAGCAAGGAGTACTATTCGACTGTGCATGGCAGATTTGATTTTTTTTAATGTCTCGGGAATCTACAGCCAAGGAACTATGGGATAAGTTGGGGAATTTGTATCAATCAAAGTCCTTGGTAAACAAGTTGTTTCTTCGAAATAAGTTGTATCATCTTAGGATGGAAGATGGAGATTCTATGACAGAACATCTAAATGCATTTAATACTCTGGTAAGTCAACTTGTCTATGTTAATATTACGATTGCAGAAGAAGATAAGTGTATTACTTTGTTATGTTCTTTGCCAGATTCTTGGGATAATCTGGTTGTAGCAATTGGTAGTACCACTCAATCTACATTGAAGTATCAGGATGTAGTTTCATCCTTGTTATCTGAAGAGATGAGGTAGAAAAACATGGATAGTCATAGCACAAATGCTTTATTTGTAAGAGGGAATACCCAAGATAGGAACCCTGGTAAGCCTTCGGGATGGAGATCTAAATCTACAAGTAGATCTAAGTCTCTAGGAAAATCTTTGAGGAAATGTTGAAAGTGTGGTAAAACAGGGCATTATAAGAAATATTGCAAGTCTAAGAAGGTTGAAAAACCAAAGGGATCTGATAGTACCTCTTCCACAGAGGCAAAAACCTCCACTGAAGAAGGAGGTGATGTTTACCTGGAATCTACAAGTACACATGAAGACCGTGATGTATGGTTGATCGACTCAGGTGAGTCATACCATATGACTCCTCATAGGGAGTGGTTCTCTGAATATGGAAAATATGATGGTGGTGATGTATTCCTAGGAGATGACTCAACAGAAAAAATCTTGGGATGTGGAAGGGTTAAGTTGCTTCTAAAAGATGGAAGGATTAGAACTCTCCCTGGGGTTCTACACATTCCAAAACTATCCAGGAGCCTAATATCTATAAGCAAGATGGATGATGCAGGAGTGGATATTGTATTTGGAAAGAACACTTGCAAGATGGTACGAGGAGAAATGGTGTTGATGAGGGGAGTTTGGTGTGGAACTTTGTACAAGTTGTTGGGAAGGATTTATACTAATGGGTGTAACAGTTATGTTTTCCTTGAGCAGACAAATAAATAAGACAAGACCAATATCGTCCCTGAAAAGAAGACCATGCTGTGGCATCAAAGATTGGGGAATATTGGAGAAAAGGGCCTTCGAACACTACACGACAAATTCATGGTTGGAGGTATGTCTAATTGCACTCTGGATTTTGATTTCTGTGAACATTGCATATATGGTAAACAAAATTGAGTAAGATTCCCATCTGGTGCTACAAGAGCAAAGGGGATCTTAGAGTTGATACACAATGATGTGTTTAGACCTGTTCTTGTTCCATCCCTAGGTAAATATGTGTATTATGTTTCATTCATAGATGATTTTTCAAGGAACACATGGATTTATTTTCTTAGAGAGAAATCTAAGTTATTTGATAAATTTAAAGAGTTTAAGGCTCTGGTAGAAAATCAGACAGAGAAGAAAATAAAGGTATTGAGAACAGATAATGGTGGAGAATTTTGCAAAAATGAATTCGAAGAATTTTGTAAGAAGTGTGGTATAGCAAGGCATAAGACTACTCCATACACTCCTCAGCAGAATGGAGTTGCAAAAAGGATGAACATGACACTGATGGAAAAAGCAAGGAGCATGCTCAGCGGTGCCAGGTTAGGACAAGAATTCTAGGTAGAGGCAGTGGGTACAACATGTTACCTGGTCAATTGATCACCTTCATCAGTGTTGGATGATAAAACTCCAGACGAGGTATGGTCTGGAAAGAAACCCTCTCTTCAACNTGGTATAGCAAGGCATAAGACTACTCCATACACTCCTCAGCAGAATGGAGTTGCAAAAAGGATGAACATGACACTGATGGAAAAAGCAAGGAGCATGCTCAGCGGTGCCAGGTTAGGACAAGAATTCTAGGTAGAGGCTGTGGGTACAACATGTTACCTGGTCAATTGATCACCTTCATCAGTGTTGGATGATAAAACTCCAGACGAGGTATGGTCTGGAAAGAAACCCTCTCTTCAACATATTAGAGTGTTTGGTTGTGATGCTTATGTACAAGTTCCAAAGGAAATTAGAAGTAAGATGGATAAAAGGGCTGAAAAGTGTATCTTTATTGGTTATAAAGATGGTGTGAAAGGTTATAAGATTTGGAACCCATAAACCAAGAAAATTGTTTACAGTCGAGATGTTGTTTTCAGAGAGGTAAAATATGTGTCCAAACAGGAATTCCTACCAATGCAAGACGAACCTGAGAAAATAGAGCTTGAGTTGGATGATGCAAAATCTGAATCATTTGAAGAAGAGGAAGCAGAAGAAGAAGAAGAAGAAGAAGAAGAAGAACCTCATACCCCAGTATTGAGGAGAACTGTGAGAGATAGAAGGCAACTACAAAGGTATAGTCCACCTGATTTTCATTCCAATTTTGCTTTATCTATTACTGATGATGATCCCAGAACTGTCAGGGAAGTAGTGAATTCAGAGGATAGTAAACTCTCGAAGAAGGCCATGGTTGAAGAAATAGATGCCTTGGATAAGAATGAGGCATGGGATATAGTTGAGTTGCCAACTGAAAGAAAATTTGTTGGTAGCAAATGGTTGTTTAAGAAGAAGTTTAATGCACAAGGTAAAGTGGAGAAATACAAAGCTTGGTTAGTAGAAAAAGGTTATTCCCAGGTAGAGGGAATTGACTTTGGTGAGATTTTTTCTCCTATTTCTAAGTTAACTTCTATTATATTTCTTTTATCTATTGTTGTTGTTTTTGATCTTGAAGTGGAACAGATGGATGTGAAGACAACATTCCTACATGGGGATCTGGAAGAAGAAATCTACATGAAGCAGCCAGAAGGCTTTGTAGTGAAGGGAAATAACTGGTCTGTAAGCTAAAGAAGTCACTATATGGTCTGAAGCAATCACCTAGGATATGGTACCAAAAGTTTGACACATACATCCTTGGATTGGGATTTGTAAGAAGCAGGGCTGATCACTGTGTATATTCCAAGCAGGTTGGTAATCACTTCATTTATGTAGTGTTGTATGTTGATGACATGTTGTTTGTAGGAAATAACATGGATGTTATCAAGGAAGTGAAATCCCAGCTATCCTCCAAATTTGACATGAAGGATCTTGGCGCTGCTAAATTCATTCTAGGAATGGAGATTAAAAGAGATCGTGCAAACAAGAAACTCTGGTTGAATCAGAGAAAATATGTTGTGATGATATTGCAAAGGTTTAATATTCATGGAAGTAAACTGATAAAGGTTCCTGTTCCTATAGGTGTAAATTTATCTGTAGATCAGTGTCCCAAGACACAGGAAGAAGAAGAGGGCATGTTCCATGTTCTGTATGCCAGTGCAGTTGGAAGTTTGATGTATGCAATGGTCTGTACTAGACCAGACATTGCACATGCAGTGGGAGTTTTGAGCAGGTATATGTCAAAACCATGGAAGGATCATTGGACAACAGTAAAGTGGGTCTTCAGGTATCTTCGTGGCACTGCTAGTTATGGATTGTGCTACCAAGGAAGACCAGGATTGGACAAAGTTTTGGCCATACATGGTTTTGTTGATGCAGACTGGGCTAGAGATATGGATCGTAGAAGATCTACAAGTGGGTATGTGTTTAACCTATTTGGAGGAGCAATCAGTTGGATGAGCAAAAGATAGGCGGTAGTGGCACTCTCAACTATAGAAGTTGAATACATGGCATCCACTCATGCAAGCAAGGAAGCAGTATGGTTACAAAGATTGTGTTTAGGTATTAGGTTGGTACAACAAGAAGCGAGATTAGATTGTGACAGTCAAAGTGCAATCTTCCTTGCAAATAACCCAACTTATCATTCAAAGACAAAGCATATTGATGTTCAGTATGACTTTGTGAGAGACATGGTTGAGGAAAAGAAGGTGTTGCTGGAAAAGGTTGACACTTTGAAGAATGTTGCAGATTCATTGACAAAGTCTATGAGCACCAAAAAAGTTATCCTGGTGTAGAGTAACAATGGGCATTTCTGCCCTGGATTGTTGACTATATAATCCCCTGGACCCCTGGATGCAAAGAAAACAACAAGTGGGAGAATGTTGGGTATGTGTTTTATTCTTTGCATGTGTGTGTGTGGGCGCGTCAGATATGACAACTGCGTCTGACGATCCCTTGTAGTAGCTCTATGTTTGTGTCGTGTGCGTCAGGCTCTTTCCTAGGGGGTTCCCAAGGGGGGTAGGTATGCCCCCCTGGTTACGCGCAACACCCCCAATTTTTTTTGGGGGCGGTTTTTTGCTATTTTTAGCGAACTTTGCTATTTTTAGCGGTTTTGAAAATTAATCCCGGATTAAGGGATTAGGGTTTTGGTATCTACGGAATACCTAAAAACATTGTATATATATTGTATGGTGAATGGAGAAATTCGATATAATGAATATAAGAAAGGTTTTCTCGGTTGAGGGTTTCCGGTATAAAATCTATGTGTACTCTGTGTATGAGCCATTGATTAAATTTTGTTTTTCTTAAGAATCTATATGCATGGATTTACTTCACAGATTTAAAACTTACATGAATAACAAAGGAATGATAGGTGTTACTGAGAAAGAACACCAAGGACAGTGTTCCTTTTATGTGGGAGGGGGTTGTAACACCCTTGTTTCCCCTAACTTGTAATTAATCATTAATTATGATCACCATGATATGGCATGGGAACAATGTAAATGTACTATTGTTTAGATTTCCAATGATTGACTATTGGGGTGAAGCCTTGAAGTACCATCCATGACATCACTAGAGGAAAGAGTGAGGAAACAATAGAGAGGGTTCACTATGTCAAAATGACCCGACTTCTCCTTGTTGAAAATAATAAGCCTCATTCGGATCCCAAGGAAAAATTAGTTAATGAAAGAAGGACTGGTGGTTGAAAAATCAACTACCCCCATGAAAGGAAGCATGAAGAGTCTGGCTAAGGATATAGAAAACCGCCAGTCCAAAGTACCAATGAGTGCATTTTTCCTGCAAGCCCAAACTGACCCAAGTTTCTTCTGACAGAAGGAAGAGGACAGGTCCAAAACCTTCCTAGGGAGGAAAATTGCATGCAATAATACACTTGAAGGTAGAAAATAAGGAGACACACCCGGGAGGGAAGGTGAGACTCGGATATGCAGAGAGAAAGAGGAAGAGTGAGAGAGGCTCTCTAGCTGAGAAGAAGAAAAAAAGGATTTATGTTGTTCTGGTTAAAAAGGAAAAGAACAAGAGAAATGATCTCTGAGAATTTACAGAAACCAGGATTCCTCGGAGATGAGGGCCATGAGCTTGATGCCAAGGAAACATCTGATAAACATCACAGAGGCTGTGACAGATAGAGAGTCTCTGAGGAATTGCAAGAGTCTTCCCTTGTGATATCATGGATTGGAACGAGGGTAGCCAAAGTGCTAAGAGTGAATTCCTATGAATGTAAGGTTGGGTGGAAAGGCAAACACCCACAGTCAGTTGGTTGGTGATCGACTGTAATAGAAATAGGTTGGTTGAATGTCTATGATTATGATTAAAACCTTACATTGTTTGATCAATCATTATAAATGATTATTGTTTTTCTGTAAGTCCCTCTATTTGGATGGTCTCTGTTTTCCTTGGCTTAGTAGCAAGGGGATAATTATACATGGTTCTTCAAATGAATATAGGAATAGGTTACGATTTCTGTATTGGTCGAGAAATACCTTTCCTTGTTTTAGAACTTAATATTTTGTGAATGGAAGGCACTCCCTTCAAACCAGTCGTCCACGAGACCACGGACTTATGCCCATGAACTTAACCAAATATTGTCTAAGAACTATAAATCTATCCTCTCGAGCTTGATAAAGTTCCATATGACCAGAACCTTAGAACCCTACGCTAGGTCCAAAAGGAGCTAAGCCATCTTGGCTTCGGAGCTCGAGAATGTTACGTCCTTACCACTCTCAAACAAGCTGAAGGAAACCTATTGTTACGGTTACCAATGAGGTTGATCGATATCTGGAGGTTTCCTTGACCATGACCGTGGGATTTGTCCCACCGTTAAACCCTGACTCACTTATTGGTCATGAACTAACACAATCCATAGATATGAAGGTACTCAGGAGCCTCCCTGACCGTTGGATCTCTATTTCGTGGTCAGTCCAACATTGAAAAATTTGGGAGAACAGTGGTTTCATAAAACCAGAACCCCCAAATGTCAGAGTCATTAAGTTAATATGGTTCATTGGTAGTAGAGGGATGCATGTCCGAAGATCAATGGTTATATGAAAGTCCATTTATCCAGTGAAATAGAAGTGTAATTGCAAGAGCATGGAAGTTTCCTGAAGCTCCGCAGACAGAAGCAAATCTTAGTCGTTGGTGCCAGGTACATGTGGCGATAGATTGATTGTGGTTCAAAGTTCAATGCTCTGGAAGATCTGAGGTGTGTTTCCATTTGGGTCGATGTAATGTCCCCACTTTGGGACATCATCACAGTGCAGAGATTTATGATGACCAGAGTAGCAAGATGGATGTTATAGAGAGTACAGGGGTATTTGAGAGGCATTGTGGGGTCCATCTTGCATTGATGATCATATTCCATCATTATGAGCCATTCCGCAAAGGTTGTCTTTGGTTTCGTTGCATTCCAACGATTTCCATGATTTTAACTATTTTGAACTATAAGTTAATTGAAATCACTAAAGAGGTCATTTTGGGCACATTACTTGGAGGAACCTCTCAGTGTAATAGCTCATTGGAATCGGGAGGAGCAACACTACAGGATGGGATGGCTAGAAGTGACTTTCAGTGGCCAGGGAAGCCATAAGGAGAGATAAGGAGCTTTTCAGAGGTAAAAAGGTTGATTAATTAATTAAAGTGATTTAATTAATTAATTAAATATTAATAAAATGAAAGTCACTTTGGAGGGACAAGGTGAGCCAAAA
The DNA here is from genome assembly GCA_032191745.1 of Picea mariana. Lineage (NCBI taxonomy): Eukaryota > Viridiplantae > Streptophyta > Pinopsida > Pinales > Pinaceae > Picea > Picea mariana. The sequence goes on from JASDQU011404303.1 coordinate 82,259, forward strand.
ATATAAAGGAAAGGCAAGGGCCTCTTCTCATTCATTCATGTATGTTTATCTTTTGATTTCTGGCTTCTAGTTAGTGACCCCAATATTGGGGGTTTTGAGGGTTTTGACATAACAAACCCTAGAGGATGATTCGATGGTGAAATATTCCACCTAGCTTGTCCCAAGCTTGGTATCGGAGCTGTAATACGCTCCCACACCATTCTAGTTCTAGATATACTCAGTTGCAGGAGGATTCCACATTAGTTTCTTTTGCAGATAGAGAGAGGGCGCACCAGTTGGGGGTTTCCAGCAAGAGGGGCACACCATTCATTGAGGAGGGATTCGTCCTAGCTGAGAAGAAGAGATTCCGGGAATTCCAGGTATCGGGTTTCCTTTGCAGGTGTCTTGGCATCATTCTTGGTGGTTTTCCAGAGTCTTTCAGTAGAGGATCAATTTGTATTGAGAGGGACGTTTTCCCAAGAGGAGGGTGCACCATTATTTGGAGGGTAGCTAGATCTAAGGATCTAGCAGGTATTTGAGGATTTGAGCACTTGGGTTCTCATTGCAGTGTCTTGATCTATCATTGTGGAGAGTTTCAGAGCATTTGGAGGCCTTTTTCATCAGGGTCGAAGTATCTAGGGCTTCATTCATCCAGTGGGGCACACCATTCAGTGGAGGAGTTCAGATCTACAGAGGTTGAGAGGGATCTTGGAGATTTGGGCACCTGGGTTTTTCTTACCATAACCCGATCTACTGTTTGGCATCTTTCTGGAGGTGATTGGACATCTTTGGCACCAGGGCCGAATTGTTGAGGAGCTTCAGTTATCCAACAATGAGGGGTTTGGCACTTGGCATTGGTCTTCATCTCTTATCCAGCCTTTGGAGGCTTATTTTGTATTGTCGGGAGAATTTTGTAGCAGCTCATACTTGTTATCTATTGTCTATCATCTTGGCCATCTGTTGAGCATTCCAGATCGGCATCTCCATTGTAGTAGGTTCTTCTATTTTATGAAGAAAGAAGATTTGTGATGTTTTGGCTTGTCTATCATATTGCATATGGTTGAGGTATGTTTCATGGTTGTCTATTCTTGTTATTTGCTGCATACACACATATAAACACAAGTAAACAAATAGATCAACAAACTGTTTGATGAAATACCTCACTCAGAAAAAGTTTTAAAAAGACACCAAAACAGTGATGATCCTTGCATAATGGCTTGGGATCATTACAGTCAAGAAATCCCAAAGGTCAGATTAGATCTTGACCGCCCATTGTAGAGAACATGTGGACCATTGATCAAAGTATTTTGCATGTTCGGGCATAGGAACTCCGAGAGGAAGTGTGGTTTAAGGCGTGGAAATATCTTAATTCCAGAGAGGCACTCTGGGTCATTGATCTAAGGACCCTTCGAGACCTTTCCTAGATGTTGGATCTAGACTATGGTCTGCTCGACGCTGACCACTCCGAGACTAAAGAGTAGGTTACACAATGGATTCCCCGAACGCTGAAGTTGAGAAGCAACGAAGGCCATAGATCTTTGGGTCTACGTGGACACATCTCGACCGTGGGATATACGGGGTGTTGGAGGGATATCAAACCAGAGTGACGTAGCACGTTGACGTCTCCCAGGGTGACATGGACCCACGTTTGATGTGCCATGTGTCACCCTGATTCATAATTTTCATAGACCCTATGTTCCCATTAGAACATGACATGTGCCACCCATTGATGGGGCTGCGTGTCAGCTCTGCCCCTTGCCATGTGTTAACCCTATGGCACATACTCGCTTGGCCTAACCACTGGAGAAGTAATCGGAACCACCAAGAGTTCAGTACTTTAGGAAAATTAGGGTGTTGGTACACTCAGGGTTAACTCGGCCAAAGGATCAGACCCATCTGTCCCTGCCCCTGTGTTTAATGTGCCATCACATGTAAGGGTGGACTCCTCGAGAGTCCATGGCTTTGGAACTCCTGAGGTTTTGGGTGTAGTATCTTATATAAGCCGAAAGGCCTGAAGGCCGGAGCCATGTAGAAATATTTCGGGGTCCTTCGAGAGTTCAAAGTTCTGGTGCCCCGTAGGACATGCGATAGAAAGTAAAAGGGGTATTCAGCGTCAAAGCGTCGAACGCCAAATCCCTGTAAACTTGTGTGTTACACAAGGATGCAGTTCCACCATTGGATTTAACAGTGGTTGGATTTCAACCATAGATGTAGGTATGCTGAGGAAACTCTGGGACTTAAAAGAACTTTGGATGGTACGAATAAGATAGACCCACATGGACACTATGTGGCCCTTGACTAATAACGCCTGAAGAAATTTGAAAGGGCATAGCTCCCAATCCAAAGACGGATTCGAGCATGGTAGTTGTTGTTAGATAACTCTTGATGAGAAGAAGATGATGTATATACCAAAAAGAAGATTTGAGATAATTTAGAAAGATGAAWTTTTGATGCCCCATCCCTAAAAAGGGTACTTAGGGGTCGAGTGTGTTACAGTTGACACTTTCGCTTACGGGTTCTATTAGGAGTTAGGTCAATATAGTTGAGGCTCCAAGATAGTCTRACATAGGAAGGATAGGGATGGAATATGGAAGTAGGTTAGGGAGGAAGGATGACTAGAGGTAGTTGAGAGTGTGTGGAGTTTTAACCTTGTAGTAGAATTTCTTGATTTCGTCTTGTTAATATATATATATATATATATTTTTTTTTTTTCTTTTTCTTTTTTCTTAACTGTACTACAATTATCTAAGGGAATGTTGCTTGTGTTAAATTATTATAATTGAGGGATTCTGTGAATATTTTAAATGGTTTATTATTTTTTATGAAGTGAATGACATTGCTTATTGGATTGGATGCATACAAAAATTGCATCAGGTGTGATAATTATTTTCATTTGTACACCTGTGAGTCATGTATGTGCTAGCTATGCATGCATACCTTGCACAGGTACACTAGTATGTATAAGTGTTTTAAATTGATGATGTTACTTAAAGTATTTTATTTCCCTTGCATTGTAAATTACTTTAACTTCGAGACGAAGTTTCTTGGAGGGTGAGTGTATGTAACAACCCAATTTCGTTAATTAATGATCATAATTTATTTAGGGTAAATTAGATTAATTAATTAAATAATTAGATTTGAAGCTTTTTTTTTATTTTATTATTTAAAGGTGGGTCTAGGAATTAATGAGGGGATAAGGCAGATGGGAATTAGATGGGGGGAGGATTCAAGAGAGGGGATAAGGAAGGATATTGGGGCATTGGAGAGGGGGATCGAAAGAGGAAGGGGGGAATTGGAGGATGATTGGAGAAGGAGACTTGGGATAAATTGGAGAGAGATTTAGGGCTAGTGGACTCATTGTTGGGATTTTGGGCTCGGGGGCCAGGGAATATAATTTCCTAGACCTAGGGAGCCGGAGAGGCTCTGTTCCTAGTTGACTAGGAGGAAACAGTTTTAGGCAGGTAGTTTCAAGCACTTTCAGGCAAACAGTTTCAGCAGGACAACCTTCTTCTTCAAGAGATAATTCTACAATTATTATTTTGTACTAAATTCATATAATTCAATTTATAACATTTATAGATATACTATGTGATGTTTAAAATTTATTGTTAAATCTTGCAACGAGAAAGAAAGAAGTCCCCTATCATGATTGAAACATAAATATAGATTTATTGTAGTTTTTAAAACCTTTCTGGTTGTTACAGTAAAGATACCCTTGTATATTGATATTGTGAAGAAAAATGCAATGTTCACTTTCCTCTTAAGGTGGGGCGACCTTCCACTGAGAAGAACTCCAAATACATGACAGACAACGAATATTCCAAAGTATACTATCTCTTTAAATAATTTTTTCATAGCAAAAATACTCACTACTTGTGGTCTCTTCACTAAAGGGTACCAATTACCTAGTGGGCCTTATAAAATGGACCCTTTTACATTAAATAACCATCCACTATTATCCAATGAGTCTTATTCAAAGAGGATGGTGACATACAACAATTAACTAATGCTTAGATAGCCTAAAGTAGGGAGGTTAGGGTAGGACCCAAACATAACAACTGAATATGATGAAGTTGTGAGAACATTTGGTTGATCACCTTTGTGGGTTCACACAAATTGCATGTATTGTACCAGTCCCACATTAGTTGCATTCTCTAGCACAACATTTAAATCAATGTGTCTTACATAAAAGCTATAAACAAGTTGATGTAGAATAAACACATTGCAAGAAAATAGAAAGAATCCAAACCAATTGTATGATGTTGCTCAAGGTGGCTCTTGTCCACATCCTACTAACTTTTCTTAAAAATTATGTCCAACTTACAACTTCTCTAAACATGATTGTATAAGCTCTTCTCTTTTGTATGTACCAAACCATTTTCCAATTTGTGTTTTAGGTGTGATCCTTAAACTAAAAATGAAAACAATCATTTAAGTTCTTATATTTTGTGCATGTATCAAACAATTTTGCAATTTTTGTTTTGGGTGTGAGATTGTTATAGTGTTCAATAGTTTTAATTTAAATATTCATGTTTATTTATGTCTATATAGAGAGAATTATAAAGTTTATTTAAAAAAATAAAAAAATCCTTTTAAGTCAAAAACATGAAAACAATTATAAAAAGCTTTAAAAAGGAAAGACCTTTAAGAAAGAGGTAACCTTTTTAACATTCAAGATAAAAAAAAACTGTAGGTGCTATAGATCTCTAATACGACATTGTCATGTGAGTTGAGTTTAGAAATTGGTTATGAAAATATGTGGTTTTGGAATTGGTTATGGACATATTGAGAACATGATACATAGTCATTGCATCATGTGAGTTGAGTTTATAAATTGGTTATGAACATATTTGGTTTTGGAAATTGGTTATGGACATTTTGAGGACATGATATATTATCATGTGAGTTCGGAAAAAGGAAAGATAAAGAGACTTTTCATGTGAGATTGAAAATTGATTATGGATATATGGAGAGAACGCATTATCATGTGAGTTTGGAAAAATGAAAGGTAAGGAGACATTTTCATGTGAGTTTGGAAAAATGAAAGGTAAGGAGACATTTTCATGTGAGATTGAAAATTGATTATGGAAGTTTGGAAAATTGAAAGGTAAGGAGCCATTTTCATGTGAGATTGAAAATTAATTATAAATTTATGTAGAGAACATATTATCATGTTAGTTTGGAAATTGTGGAAATTAGCTATGGACAAACTGAGAGAAGACACTATCATGTGAGTTTGGAAATTGGCAATGAAAACTATAAGTCTAGTTAAAAGTTAAAAAAAAAAAAAAATAGGAAAAGAGAAAGCCTAAAGGTAAAAAGATAGGAAAAGAGAATGGAAAAAAAGTACCCATTAGGAAAAGAAATAGAAATAGGCATTTATGTTCATATAACATGAACTGAACTTTTTAGTGATCTATCTCAATATGACGCTGATAGAGAGAGCCTTAAATGCCATGTGACCAGATTTTGGTGTATCCAAACGATGAATAGACACTAGAATCATGTAAAAACACGAAGGTTTGGTAGGTTTCACCAATACACAAGTTTCACAAGACTTAAAGAATGGAGAATAAAATATCATGTGATAGATTGGAATTCCAAACAACAAACCTGAAACATCCAGATCTACTTTATACTTCTGCACTAGAAACTATTTAGTATTTGTGTGCTTTACAAACGGAAGGCCATGAAACGATCGCAGTTCAACTTCAGACGTTGAACCTGTAAAATGTTGTACATGAGAAGGAATGCAACGGGAAATTCGGACACTAGCCTAAAACGCGGATCCAGTTGATATATACAATAAAATCTAAATAAACATCTAAAGTATAGTTTTGCTGAGGAGGACTAGAATAGCTTATTGCACTCACTGGTAAAATATTTTCACACAACTTTGTTCCATTAAATTGAGGTTTTCCGGCTATTCAATTGGTGCGGTTTTGCGTGCTGAATAGATTTGTTCGAATTCAATTCCCTCCTCTTCCTCGTTCTCCCGGGAGAGCTCTTCCAAGGATTTGCCTTTTGTTTCAGGAATCAGGAACGTGCAAAGCAAACCGAGGGCATTTGTGACTCCTAAGCATATCAGAGTTCTCTTCACGCCAATACCCTTGTGGTAGCCTTTGTCGACTTTGCTAATATGAGTGCTCTCAGCTGCGTAGATAAAACCTAAGGCTCCAATTATGGCTCCTGCTTTTCCTGCCGCTGCCGATATGCCGTGGCACGTAGAACGAATCCTTGCCGGGAAGATTTCCGCCGGCACGATGAATGTGGTGGCGTTTGGACCGAAGTTTGAAAAGAAGAAGGTGAATGCATAGAGAACGAGGAAGGCCGTGTGATGGCCGCCGCAGAAGCGGTCACCACATACGGAGCCTCGCCAGTGGTGGTATGGAATAGCAAGCGCGAACATGAAGACTGTCATGAAAAAGAATCCCAGCAGCTGAATTGTTTTTCTTCCGACGTGGTCGACGAGGGCGATTGTGAGCCAGTAGCCCGGGACTGTCGAGCACAGAGCAATAATCGATTGAGCTCTTGCTATTTTATAAACTTCTTCAATCGCGTTCATTGTTACGGGAGAGGGAAGCCATCCCACAGCAGTGAAGATATCCTTTTGGAATAGACTTTGGCTGTAGAAGGCGATGTCGAAGAAAAACCATGTGCTGGTAGTGCCCAGTAGATGCCAGCCGTGTCGCCTTGCGAACTCCTTGGAAAATAAACTGAACCTCGGCTCATTCCGTCTAAACTCTTCAACATTCTGAAGGTCTACATTAATTTTTACCTGAAGAACCGTGAACATGTCGGCCGCGGCTCTCTTTTCGTCTTTTGCGATGAGCGCCGTGAAGCGGGCTGTTTCTGGCATTTTCATTCGCCAGTAGTATGTTAACGCAGCGGGAATGGCCCCGAACATAAGAATGATCCGCCATACAAAATCGGCCTCGAGGGGGGTCGAACCTCGACGATTGACCTGGTATGCGGAGCGGTTGTACTTGCTATTGAATCCTGCAGAGACGATAATTGCCACGGCACCGCCGGCGAGAATCCCGAAGCCTTGCATAGCAAACACCGCTGCGATGAATGCCCCTCGGGTTTTCTTGTTGGCATACTCGGACATAATGGTGGCGGATAAAGGATAATCTCCACCGATGCCGAAGCCGAGCCAGAATCTGAAAAAACAGAGCGTGGTCAATACGGATTTGGCTGTGTTGCTGAAAGAAAGACCTGATGCTATGGAGGCAACGACCATGAGCTTGAGCGTTATTCCATAGACTTTCTTTCGTCCCAGTTTGTCGCCCATCCAGCCAAAGAAAAGTTGCCCAGCAAGTGTTCCGCATAAGGCCACTCCGTTCACCGCAGCCGAGACATTCGGAGGTAGGATACCGGGAACGTCGCTGTTCGGATCGAAGTAATAAATCCTTCCAAGGAGGTTAGTGACGGTGGAGATGCAGAACAAGTCATAAGCATCCGTGAAGAAGCCCATCCCTGCAATAACAATTGCAGTAAAGTGGTACCATTGCGTTTTTGCGAGGTCCAAGGCATTTAAGACTTCCAGCTGTTTTTTCGCCATGAGCCAACCTTGCTTCGAAGGTTTCTTCTGAAAATCTTTTGCCTACTGCACAGCACAAAGCGCAATTTATTAACACTCGTTGTCTTTGTCGAAAACAGAATAATTGAAATTAAACATGGAAGATTCAAAGATTCAAGAAACTAAACATTACAAAGATTCAAGAAACTAAACATTCGAAAAACAAGATATTTTCAGACAATTTTCCTGCCAGATTTAAAAAAGATTTCACAGAGAAATCTCCTGCGAGACTAAATGAAATAACGAAACTAGTCATGAGAATCTAAAAAACTTCAGAATAATTTTGAACTGGATCAGAGAATTCGGAAAACGATGCGAAAATGAAGCAAGACTGTTCGTCGGTCGGGACAATTCTCAAACCGAAGATAGAAATTTCTTAAGTCTGGCAACTTACTGTCAACAGCTTCTGACCTTTAGCCAAAGACAGAAGAAATTCAACAACTGCGAAGCAAGAACCTTGAATTTTATACAGCGAAATTCTTCAAAACAGGAAAAGGATCAGTGAAAAATAGGGAAAGGATCAACTCAAAAGCCACGGCCACAAAGTCTTAGAAATTAAACCAAGCTGATGAGAAAACAAACGAGGAATATCGGAAAAAGCCAAATACGAAAAATCTAAGCCCGTTAACTGCAACATCCACAATCTTTCCGAAAGCTTTAAAGAAATTTAACAACTTAACACGTCTTGGTCAATTTCAGCTCAAATACAGAAGTTCGAGAGCGGATTTTGATAAAAAAATCGAACAGAAAAGCTCTCTGTTCTTCGAATTCCAGTTAAATTTTTACCGTAGATTCGATACCAGGCCAAAATTCACAGATCGAGCCCATGATTGGTGGCCATTCTTCGATTCTAGAAGCAAAAGACGGCCCGAAACAATAAAAGGGGGCCGAAATAACGCACTCGATTCGACGACAGAAAAATGTATGAAATTCCAACCTTATTCAGTTCCTATTAGATGGATTTGACAGCCGAAGGTATCTCTGTCCAGTTCCGTAGGCTTCCCCGCAACGAGTTTATGCTTGACCGAGTCCAGTTAAGGATTCCAAACGTCGAAACAAAAGAACTCTTCTATGGTTAATTCCGGAAGATACCAGCTCTGAAATCTTACACCACAGAAATATGAAAACAGAATCTTTTCAGATTTTTCTCTTCCAATAGTTGGTCGTCGGACGCAACTCCAATCGCATATCCGAAGTTTTCTAAACCCTCCCCCATTTAATTCCCTAGTCCCGTAATCTAAGAGTCAACAAACATTATTAAATTTTATGCAAAATTAAAAATAAAAAATATATACGAGACAAAATTGTTTGCTCGTGGCAAAACTTATAAAACTAAATAAAAAATTAAATTTTGCAGGTTATTATCCATGTTAGCTCATCGCAAAATTAAAAATACAAAATTGTTCACTCATCTCGAAATAAAAAAATAAAAATATACGTCACAAAATTAAAAATTAAATTTTATAAGTTGGATAACTATTTATTCATTATTTTTTTCCATAAAATACTCCTCTAAACAGTTTCATTTATATATTTTCATAAAAATACTTTTGTAAACAGTTTTTTTTATGATGATGATGATTAGGGTCCAGGTCCACTAAGCCCGAATTGGTCTATCTGATCTTAAGAGGGTAAGTGATTACTTGCTAAAATGTTTTTCATCTTCAACCTTCTTAGTGTCACAAAGGTGACACACTCTTTCATCCCATGACGTTTTAGGAATTGACCAATGCTCAGTTTCACTATGGAGCTCGTGAGAATTTGTTCTTATCTTAACAATGCTTATTTTTTTCTTTACACTTGGTAAAACAAATAGATAATTTTGATCTTCTATATTAGGGTTGATTACATCCTTATGATACCTTAATTTTCTTTTTTCCTCCAACTCTTTCTCACACCACATTTTCTCCTTAAATTTTGATTTGAAGTTTTTTTTAATAATATTTTTATTCTGCAAAATGGTGTCTTCCATGATTCCCCAATAGTTTAGCCAAGACTTATGCCATCCTCGCTTGAGTTCATGGTGGTTATGCTCGATTTTGAAGCAATTTTAGGAAGCCTCTTGTCTTCCATGTTGTTTAACTTGTTCTTATACATTAGGTATTTAGTCATAGCCATGCTCTCAATGGGGGAGATGTTTGTTTCTAAGAGGAGGATGGGATAGGGTGTATTTCCTTTAATTTTGAGATTATATGTTATAAAATTATTTTGTATTTGCTCTATCTTTCTCACTACA
>JASDQU011404304.1:1378-18013 GCA_032191745.1 Picea mariana
TTTTCTATGGATATTGTTTCTACTGTTCTAACTTTGGTCACAAAGCTATAAATTGTTCCTTAAGACTTAGACATGAGCAATTAAGATTTCAAAGGAACAAATATCTGCCACAACAAAGAATGATACAGCCAAGTAACAAACCATCACAGATTGCAAATTGTCAAATTAAGTCGAGAGACATGCAACTGAGGAGGTCAAGAAATAATAAACAGTCAATGAGTAGACAACGCTGCAACAATAACTTTGACCTATTGAACAATGAGATTGAATGCTATAATTGTCACAACTTTGGCCACAAAGCTGCAAACTGCCATCTGAATAATTACAAAGCAGATCCAAGGATAAAGTTCTTAGATAGAAGGGACGACACATGGAAGAGGAAAGATAGTGAAAAATGTGGTCAAGCACTTTCAACTCAAAAACAAAAGGCCTCTGGGAATATAGATAGTGGATGTTCCAAGCACGTGACNTCTGCTTGTGGATGATCTGAAACATAATTTGCTCAGTACAAGTCAAAAATGTGATAGAGGAAGTGAAGAGGTGTTAATGTCCAAAGAATGTAAGGTAAATGTAAACTCGAGACAAGTGGTGAATAAAGGCATAAGGAAAATTAATGATGTTGAAATTGAATCCTCCTCTGCAAGTAAAGAAGAATATTCAGATACAATAAAAGCATGTTCAGTTAGCATTTACCCCATGGATGAAGTAGGAGAAGAACCATGTTATAAGCTGGAAGAAGAAGTCTTGAAGGTTGAGAAGGAAAACACCCAAAGCAAGTTCTTAAACAGCGCCATGACCCTGGATAAGATCTTGGATAGTCAAATATCACCAAATGACAAATCTGGTATTGGATACAACAAGGAAGAAATCAGTACTCCTAAAAAACCTGATACAGGTCCTTTGTCTGTGAAAAAGAAAAGTAGGTATGAGAGTGGTTGTAGCATCTTTTTCTTGTGATTGAATATGGTCATAAAAGCCTTGGATGGTAAGCATCATGAAAGAAAAATGAAAATTGCAATGATAGAGATCGATGAGAATCAATGGGGAGATCCAAGTGTTGTTTGAAAAGTACGAGCTACAATTACGCAGTATGTCAGTAGGACAACAACTCTTCAAAAATAGCATTTTGTTTTACAAAATGATTTACATGACATCCTGTAAAGATAACAAGAGGAAATACCTTGTCAAGGAAAGCTAACCTTTTAGAAACAAAGGAGGAAAATAGTCAGAAGCAGAGAGATAACAATGACAGGGGGAGTCATCCACTCGTGAGAAGAAAAGGTTGATGAAGGAGTCCTAGTAAGAGACGTGAGCAATTTTGAGTTTTCCACGAAGGATACAGCGGAAGCTGAAGATGAACAGGTCCAAGAATCAGAAAGAGAAGACTCTGGTTTAGATACAAATATTCTGCAAGCCTCAAATGAGAGAGTCCATCTGGTCAAGGGGTTTTTGCATTGGTTTAATATCTGATACCTCCTAAAAATACTGCAACAACTCAGGGGGAGCATGTTCTCTTTGACATTGATGTCAAAGGGGGAGAAAAGAACCTGGGTGCCTTTGTTGCCATCAATGCCAAAGGGGGATATTGTTGGCATGTTTTACAGGCAGTGTATGCTTGTCATTGATGGCAAGTACAGTAGCGATGATGGCTTGAGTACAGGAACAATGTAACAAATGGGCACCAAAAGTATTTTGGGAAGACACTGCAGAGAAAGATCGATAATATCATAAGAGATAGTGTAGAGGATGGTTGGCATGCTTTACAAGCAGTATGCGCTTGTCATTGATGGCAAGATTAGAGTATGCAGTAAAGGAAAAACAAGGACAAAGTAATCTCAGGAGGAATTAGCACAGAGTCGAATGCAGTGCGTAGGTGTGCACCAGGGATGAGGTTAACTCATTGCCAAAGCTCAAGAGAGATAGCTTACTTAGGATCTTGGGCAGATCAAAGGTCGAGGCCCTTGACACTTAGAAATTCTCCCAAGTAAGAAGGATGCATAAGCTCAGGAGGAGAAGCATCAATGATCGTTGGATCCCATCCTGAATTCCTGATGGCCATCAGATTTGAATGTAGACAAGAGGAACGTGCTGAAGAGGAGGAAAGATCTCAGGTGTTAGATCCAAGCACGGGATCCAACCATCGTTGGATCAAGGAGAACCTACACGTTCTTTAAAGTACAAAGAGAAGCAGGCATACAAAATCCCAAAAGAAGGAGGACCATCCATTTACAGGTAGGAGACGTGGACATAGATCATCATTTCACTGACTGGGAAGTCAAAGGAATGGGGTTCCCTAACCTACCGAATTCACAAAATGCGAAACCCCGAAGTAAACTCCATTTCAGAGTTTCAGAAATCGGGAGATGGAGAAGTCAAAGACTCTCAACATTAGGAGTCCTGAAGTCCTGAAATGTGAAATCCAAAAATAGACACGTCATCAAACCACGTCAGCTAAGAACACGTGGCACAACCAGGAAATGACAAGTGTCAAGCTGATTCAACATTTCAGGCACATGTAAGTCACGAATCAGAGTGACACATGGCAATTATTCGACGTGTGTCAATCCACATGTGACGTCAACAGTTTTACATCACTTCAGAGTTTCAGAAATCGGGAGATGGAGATGTCAAGAACTCCTACCACAAGAGTCCCGAAATCATGAAATGCGAAATGCCGAAATCCCGTCAACCATCCATCTCAGGGGGCTATATGGACCGTTGATCCGACTCCCTTTCAGAGTTTTGAAAATCAGAAGATGGAGATGTCAAGACCTCCTACCATAGGAGTCCCAAAATCGTGAAATGTGAAACGCCAAAATCTCTTCAACCATCCATCTCAGGGGGTTATGTGGACCGTTGATCCAACTCCCTTTTGGAGTTTCAAAAATCGGGAGATGGAGATGTCAAGAACTCCTACCATAGGAGTCCCGAAGTTGCGAACCCTGAAATCACGATATACAAAATCAAAAAGAGATCAGGACCGTCGAATCACTTAGAGTGTGGACCATTGATCTAACTCCATTTCGGAGCTTCGGATATCAAGACATGGAGCATCAAGAGACTCTACCATAGGAGTGCCGAAATCCTAAAATGTCAAAATGCGAAACACGTTTTGGCTCAATCTGTGGTTGCATCCATGGGTCACATCGGCGGAAGATGAAGGAAGGAGCTAGTTCAGATAAGCTCCATTTCAGAGTTTCGGGACATGAAGTGTAATGAAATATCTACCACGGGAATCATGAAATGCCGAAGTGCGAAATGGCGAAGTAAAGGCAAGTTTCTATGAATTCAATCCAACAGTGCAGGTGAAGTTGAACAAGATCGTAGGGCTACTTTTGTGCTTCTCAGTGTAACAGCTAAAACAAATGATGATCTCTGTCAGAGGACTCGAAGAGGACTGAGTGTGATCACCAAAGAAGATGAAGAGTCTCAAGGCATCTTCCAGTGGATTAAGGATTATTGATTTAGGCAATTGACAGATGGAAGGGGATTGAAGTCTGTAGCTGAAAACAGAAAGGATAAGCTCGTCTAAGACAGAGAAGACAAAGAACCTCGACTACCAGAGAAACTAAGGAATCTCATAATAACACCCAGTGATGATGGATGTGTAGGTGAAACCGCTAGAGAAGCTGAAGAGTTACCATGATGATCAGGTAGAGGACTGACAATGAGTAGAAGATGCAGGACAGAGAAAGAATGTGGTGCACAAGAGATTGGATAGTTGTGGAAGAGTGAAGTGGAGAAAACTCTCCGATGTGGAGAAAACTCTCCGATGTGGAGGAGATTTGTGTGGTGTGAGCATGCATAGGCATGGCGAATATTGCATGCACAAGGAGCACCGAGACTATAAGAATGTGGAACAAAGAAGAGACTGGGTTTTCACTGTGTAGGATAATTTAGGTGTGTGCAAGGAGGCAGAGCACAGGAGCAGAAATGCACAGTAGAGGAATGGTGCATTGAAGGGATATGGCATAGAGAGCATAAAAGGTAGAAGAACAGAAAGTGAAAGGGGTGTGCAGAAGACACTAATGCAGACAGGGCAGAGCAGTGTAACAGAACAACAACAAGTCTAGTAAGCCATTGAATAACGTTATATCGCTGTAATAAGTTTTAGTAACAAAGAATTTACATTTCAGGGTGGTTGGGAGGTTCTAGGGAGGACTGGTGTTCTCAAAGGTTCAAGTGGGTGCTTGAACATAGGGAGTTGTAGCTTCCTTCTAGTTGGTGCTAGAGAAACCAGGGAGTTGGTGCTTCCTTCTAGTTGGTGCTAGAGAAACCAGGGAGTTGGTACTTCCTTCTGGTTGGTGCTAGAGAAACTAGGGAGTTGATGATTCCTTCTAGTGGGTGCTAGAGAAAATAGAGAGTTGGTGCTCTCAGCAAGTTGTAGCTTGCAAAACAGAGGTTGTGGCCTCACAATGAGTTGTAGCTCATATGTATGATAATGTAAAGAATGTAAAGATTACTTATCATATAAAGAAAAAGGGGTTTTTACCCTTTATGGGTTTCCTCAAGAAATATCTGTCTCTGTATATCTCATATGTATGAATGATGTTGAATATTGCAATGCTTACTTCCCTGCATTACTGTGATTATCATTGAGAGGTCTGTAATGAATTTTAAATAGGCATAATTGTTTAATCATGGTAAGAATTGATTCACCCCCCCTCTCAGTTGTCCAACAAATAATTGGCTTCCCATGAGCCATAATTATTTGAGGAGGAATCTATAACTTTACACCACGTAGCCTACAATACGAATTCATAAAAGTTGTTAATTGAAAACGTAAATTTGAGAAATAAAAAGGTTTAATAAAAATGGAAATCAAAGATTGATTTTCAAGGGGTAAAACCCTTGAAAATTATGAGTTTCTTGAAGAAAACGGTGAATCCTTAAAGTATTCCATCGATGAGGTAGAGAAGGAGAATTTGATCCTAAAGGAAAAATTAAAAGAATTGAAAAAATATTTACTTCTAAGACCTTTGTTTTTCAAACCCATTATTGTTATTCAGTCATTGTGCAATCTCGAGGATGTACCAGAAACAAGCTTCAAGTTGAAAGGTTCATCAAGACTATTAATGGTTGTAAGAAAATATATTGGAGATAACATTAAGAGAAGGATAGCCTTTATCCTTGAAATATGGGAGTTAGCAACAAATTCATCTACTCTCTCAACAAGGGTCTTGCATTTTAAAGAATACCTCCAAAATGATTTGGAAAATGATGAAATATTTTATAAAGAGAAAGTGGGTACATTTTCGTCAAAGGTATTAATTTTAAGTGATATACATAGGAGAGAAAAAAATATTCCTTCCAAGGCTTGTTTGAAACAAATTAATGCTTGTTAGCTGAAGAGAATTAAGTGCTTGCGGGAAATGTTGTCTGAATGTGATGTTATAAATACTAAAAGAGGTGATTGGTTTTTAAAACATGTTGATTTTACTAAGGAGCTAGAGGGCCCACACTTAATTATGGACTCAGCTCTCTTATAAAAAGAGAAATTACAAGAACAGTTGGATTCCTTGAAGGTTTCTTGGGCTAGTGAATTTAATGACTCAATTGAATATTCTGAAGAAAAAGTGGAAAGGTGGTTAATCTGGTACATGAACAAAATTGAAKATATTKWAGAGACACTTCACCAATTGATCCTTGATCTTAAAGAGCTGGAAAATGAGTTATTTGAAACTAAGAGTAAACAAGAGATAATGGTTTCTCATATATGGGAGTATATTGAACAATGGTTAAGAAAATCCTTGGTTAAAATAACTGAAACTGATCAACAAGAAGTAGGTAATATAGTTATTCCACCCCCATCCCAACAACATCCTATTAAAAACACATAAACAAGCAGATAACGGTTTTTATCTTCCATCATAGTAAGTAGGGTAGTCACTTTGTTTTTCTCTCGTTTCTTTTTCTTTCTCAGCTAGTAGTCATTTTTCCTTTCTTCTCTAAGAACTTTTCAAAACCAAAGGCCAACCCCTGACTATCTCATTTTTGTATTCCATATCTTTCTTTAATTTCGTGGTCCACGAGATCCCAATACTAGTCCTCTTTGAAGGACAAATGCCATTTCGTTTTCATGAACTTTATAGACATTATTACTTTTAAACAGACATATACTATTTTCTGAGGTTCTCGTAGAACTATTTGAGACATTCATTAGTGATTTCTCATATTTTTTATTTTAAGCATGAGATTTCAAATGTGTGTCTATCAAAATATTTTTGGATCTTAATGTTATAGCCTTAATTTTCACCTTATAGGTCAGAGAGGAATCCATCAGAGGATAGAATCTCTAGTATGATTTTTCCCTAAGGTTTGACCCCTTTCAGGACATTTTTGGAGGCCCTCCCATGACACCTAGTAGGAAACAAGCGAGGACTCGCTAGACACCAGTGGCTCAATAAGCGAGGCATTGTCAATACTTCTAGAATTGAGAAGTTATGAGTTGATAGGAAAGGGATGAATTGGATATTCATGAAAAAGGCCTAGGAACTTACATCATTCAAGTCGCTAGTGGCTTCTAGAAGATCTAGAATCCTCTCCCAAGCCTCCTCCAAGAGCTATATAACAAAGAAAATCCTTCAGAAAGAGGAGGAAGAATTGAAGAGTAGCATTAACATTTTTCCCAACTACAGAGGTATCCATCATCATAGCCAAGAGTTAGTGAGTCTATCCTGACTAAGGAGCTGCAAGGAGAGGCATGGAGCAAGGAGGCTAAAGGAGGATGCACCTTGATCAAGATAAGGTATGAAATCATATGTATTCTCTATTATTTATTAATATATCATTTGGTTTTCCCATTGAATGTTTTTCTTTGATACATGACTATTTAGATCTGATCTTGTAGACTATAGATCAGGGTAGATCTAAACTACATCTAAGATTTTAACACTAGAGAGAATTGTAGAATGGTACTATTTTGTTTTTGGTGTGCAGGGAGCAGGTTGTAGAAGCTGGAGTTGGAACTTCAAGACTACAAAATCTAGGATATGCTAAGGAAAACCTTCAAGAAAAAGGCAATCCATTCTCTTGATTCCTTGTGTGTGATCTTATAACTTGTTTCTAGGAGAACCATAGGAAATCTAGCCCATTATTATCTAAGATTGGTAGGCCAGTCCTAAGGATATCTTATTGATCTGCTCAATGAGATCCTTGTGAGAAAAATACCATAACATATTGGCCACCATATTGGGAAAGAATTCTTCTCTAACAGAGTCTCTTTTCCTACCTCTACCTATGTTTTGTGATTTGCATTTTATTGTCTCCAATTCAGTGATTCAAAGATCAGACCCAGTATATCTGGGAGATCTGATCCATATCTGGAAGATCTGGAAAAAAAACCCTTTTCCTCAAAAAGAAAAAAAATTGCAGGCCTCTCTTTTTTCACTGCAGGTGTCCTGCAAGGCATCCTTGCTTGTTGATAGGACTCTGTCCCGCGAGGCCTTGTCAAAACTGCAATTTTCCAGTGTAAAACCCAAGGTTTTCATATTAGGACCTCGTCTAAGTGTGTGGGATTCTACAGTAGTCTATTTGGGTATGTTTTTTTCATGTTTACAGAGTGTGACTGCCACATAGATCATTTTTCAAGTTTTCCTTGAAATCATTTGTGTGGATTATTTGTCATTGCTTGGATAGTTTCTCTTGCTATCTAATATTTCTAGTGAATTTGGGATGAGAATCCAATAGATCTAAAGAGATCTAGTTATTTGTGTCAATGGTTGTGTGCTTACCCTTCTAT
Source organism: Picea mariana (assembly GCA_032191745.1). Lineage (NCBI taxonomy): Eukaryota > Viridiplantae > Streptophyta > Pinopsida > Pinales > Pinaceae > Picea > Picea mariana. Next base: position 9,120 of record JASDQU011404304.1, read on the forward strand.
GACCTTTGTTCATCACTAGATCTACCCTCCTAGGCAAGTATTTGGGTGTGATACCTGTAGTGACAATAGAATAGGATGATTCATCATTATTCCTAATATCCTATAGTATTTTTGTTTGTTGTTTGTTTTCATTTCCTTTTTGCATTTTCCTTTCTTGTTGAGATCGGGAATTCTTTACATTGCAAATTGGAAAAACATTAAAAATACAAAAATATTTGTTGCATGCTTAGTTTGCTTTTGAAGCATTAGTGTGTTAAGTGCATTAGAAGCATTGGTTGATATTGAATCTATTTTGTTTGTTTATTTCTTGGTGTGTTTGGGGATCTATTTCTGAAATTGACAAACAAAAGGAAAATCTCTATCCCTCCCATAACTAGCCTTCATTGAATTGAAACATTTTGCATTTGCAAATTTGCATTTCTTGGTTGGGTCAAGAGTCATCACATCATTAAATTTTCATCCATTACCATTGGACCTAAGAAACAACCATTAAAAATAAGATCTTAATCTAAAATTAATTAGATGTTTTTATTTGATAGAAAACCAACATTGGATAAGTTTAGGGCCTTGGATTAGGATTGGAGAGTAAACTCTCCAAGGCCACAAAAATCAACCTAGAAGTCATTAAAGAGCATGAAAACCCATTCTTGCAACCAGTGTGTCGAGAATATCCTCTAACACAGGAGCAAGCACGAGGTTGCATCAAGGAAAGTAGGGAGATTACCCCTCTCTACTTGTTTTGGTGTTTGTGATACCGCTTCGATCATTACGTATATAGGGGTTCTGTTGGTTAACACCTCCAGAGCTTCAGGCTTAGTTAATGTTTGTTCGGCCATTGATTATTAGGTGGTAGCCTTAGTGACCTTTCCTAGGGAGCTAAAAAGGTGATTGCAGGTGGGACATGCATGTGGTACCTAGGGAATATGTTCATTCATGGTCTCAATTCTCCCAGAGGGTTCCCTCCTTAATAAAGGGTACTTGCACCAGTCAGGGTTGTTTCATGTAGATCATCATAACTACTCCTCATACCTTTGCTAGCTAATATTATGGGGAATTTGACCCCTCCCCAATAGGGTTGGTTTCCAGAAGGCCCTTTGAGTCAATTACTTTGCTTATTGTCTACCTAGATTTGATTAAGGATGTTCTCTTTGAGTCTGAGTCTAGGTCAGACATAGGTTGATTTGTGTTTATTGGTAACATAGGATATTCATCATGGTTGGATTATCATGCCAGTCTCATCAATTACAAGGACTTGAGCTTATTACAAAGGTGCAACCACCTCTAAATAGGTGCACCATACATGACAAGGAATTCAAACGGTTTTATTTTTGGTTTGATGAAGCCAACTTGGTTGAGGTAGAAGTGGTCAATGAACATCATCCACCCAACTTCAATCCACCTTTAACTAAACATGATGCCCCTATATTAGTCCAAGTAAGGGAAATTTATAGTGACCCTTTCTCTTTGTTTAGTCATCCTCCTACCATGTTTGGACCTGGTGTCTCGTCCAATGTAGTTGATCCTACAATCCCATCATTAAGTGGGATGGGGGGAAACCCCTCTGGGGGCATCACAGTCATGTCCAAATTTCCACCCCTTATCTCCATTGGAACTACACCATTCACACATTTTGATTTCAGTTCCTCCATCTGGGGGATGTCAGTTATGTCATCAACTCCATTTGTTAGTATCCCCAACATCTTGACACCCATCTTTTCAATGCCCACTTCTGGATTCTTTTTCAGTGGGGGGTGAGCTTTGTTTTCAGCATGGGAAGTGGAGATCCTTCCACTTCTTCCAATCCAATGAGCAACATGGAATGATCAAGTGTAGGTGTAACTTTTAGGTGGAGTATTCCTAGTGGTTTTGGGGTTATTCCTAGTGAAACCGGGAGCAGTAGTAATTATAGAGGATTTCCTTTTCCATGGGTTAGCACACCTTTCCCTAGGTTCATATCCTTTGGGGGAAACTGGGGTTTTCCATTTATCAACACATCTAATCCTAGAGGTTTCTTACCCAAGATTAACTTTGGAAACATCTTTCCTAGAGGGTCCACATTTCCCCCTAGGGGAAACTCCCTTAGGGTAATTTTTAGTCCTGGGGAAATTCATGCTCCTAGAAATGCCACCATTCATGGGGGCCCTAACTCCTAAACAACCCCTAAACCTTCCAATAGTACCAATATAGGGGGACCTCAAGTTCCATATGGGATAGTAGATACTTATCCTCCCTCCCAGTCTTCATTCGCATTGTTTCATTTCCTTGCAATGATCAACTTACTGGATTTTTCACATTTAACGAATCACCCTATATCCCATGACCCCTCATGGTTGACAATTCCATCCAAGATACCATTAGACATTCCTAATTTTGATGGGAATCTGGGCGAGGACCCCTCAACACACATCATGACTTACCACTTGTGGTGTTCATCCAACTTGTTGATGGATGATAGTGTGAGGTTGCATATTTTCCATAGATCCCTAAAGGGAACCACCACCAAATGGTAGATTGAACTTAAAGGTAGTTATTTTAGAAGATTCAATGACTTGTCTATGGTTTATTTAGCGCACTAACAATTTCCTATTCTGTATGAGATAGTAACAAAGATATTGACTTCGCTACATCAAGACAATTCCACTCACATCTCTGATCATATACATGAGTGGTGGAGACGGCGTAGGATGATTAAGTCTCAAATTTAGGACAATATCCTTATGGAGTGGTTTACCAAGTCCCTCTTACCACCCATTTCTAGGGATGTAGCTATGGTTAGGGTGACCATCGAGGAGTAAGCCATTTTGCGTTCCCAACATTTGGACTTGATCTATTCTCAGTCAGGTACTTTATATGACACCATCCCAAAGTATCCATGCCTATCAACTGATCCAAGAAAACCCAACCTAGAACCACATGTCGACGGTGTGGTTGGTTCTATTTCACATACATATGTGAACCAATTAGCTAATCATATGGGTCAAATATCCACTAAGTCTCACTCGTCAGTTGCTAGAACTAATGCTCAAAATGTTGTGGTCCCTTCTCAAACCTTTGAGGTGAATATGGTGTCATCCATGCAACCAAAGAATCCTCAACAACCTGGAGGTAAGCAAAAGAGGAACATGAAGAAAAATTCCACTAATGATAAAGGAATTGCCTCTACCCAAAATTCCCAGGAAGGGGGCACTATGGAAAAGAAGAAGAGTCATTTTCCCTGCACGATTTATGGGGAATGCCACCCTACTCACTAGTTCCCCGAGAAGGATGAGGTCCACATATATTTGGCATAGCAGAGGGATCCTCAACCGCATGTTGTCTTAACTCATTCTTTCCCCCACAAACTTCAAAACATGGTTTCCACAAATATTTCCCTTCCGCCATGGGGCATTGCAAGTATCCCCCACTATGAGGGGTCTCCATTGAATGATTCTATTTTCATGTGTGACGACACGGTCAATTTGCAGACACAAGATAAAAATTGTGACATTCCCAAGCCTTTGAATGCTACCCTAGAAGCAACATATTCATCCCATATTGGTGGCCCTCTCCAGATAGAGAATCCATTTCTTGATGCACCGCTTCACCCCCTAAAGGGATTTATTCAATGTAAAATGCATAATCCCAACACATTGGTTGATCAAAATTACAGTATTGTGGAAGACTTAGCCCAAACCCCTTGTTCCATGTCTATTATTGAAGTTCCCCAAAGCTTCCCCATGAATTGGAAAGCCTTTTTATCTTCCATAAGTGAGATTTATCACTCAAAGTTAAGATTGATGAATTTTGATTCATATCAGGTAACTCATAATCTCTCCCATCAGGTCACCTTTCATATCATAGTGAAATAGTTGGGGAAAAACATCTACTAGATAGTGATGGATGAAGGAGTCTTGACTTGCATCATTTCCATTTATTGTTGGAAGGCCCTTGGCTCTCTTAAGCTTGAATCGTATACAAAACTATTAAAATCATTCAATGGACACATGTTTCAACCTCATAGAATCATCACCACCTTACCCATTGAGTTAGGTGGAAAGAATGTTTATGTGGAGGTAGAGGTCATCAATGCACCTCTTAAGTACAATCTATTAGTCGGGCATACTTGGTTCTATGAGATGACTGCAGTTGTCTCATCAGTATTTAGGGTATTATTTTTCCATCGGCAAGGGAAAATCATTACGATTGATCAGCTCACATTATGTACCCCAAACCTTGGATCCAACGTGGGGTCAAATGTACCCTTTGTTGGTGATACCACATAGTATTTTGTTAACGTTGGTGTGGGGAATCCAATTAATATGATTTCTTTAGTTACCAAGGGATCCCTCAAATATATTGATCCTTGGGTGGCACCTCATTCCAAGGATATTGAATCATCTGGAGCAGCCATGCCGCTCATCACAGTTGAGATTGTCGATCCAACAATCCCATAAACATCCGTTGATACTAGTTAGAAACTCCTTCCTCATATGGAGTGTGATCCACATACTTCTCCCATATAGGTTGTTGACTCTCCCAGTTCACATGAATCCATTGATTTTGAGTTTCCTTCAGAAAATGGCATCTTGGAAGTCATGGCTTCCACAGATAAGCCCAAGGAATATAATAATCATCAAGAATCCATACTCTCTAGTTTGGAACCCATGAGAGTTAGCATGATGAGCTTCAATTCGAGACTGGGGGAATTTATTGAGGCATCCAATGAGACCCATAGTCTTAACCCATTTCTTCCTCAGATATCTTTTTTGGAACTTTCCACTAAGTTCTCTTCCCTCCCTTCATCTGAAGATTTACGTTTCGTTCTTCCTTTATGTCTTGATTGATCCCATCAAGGATATTTCATCACTCACGAAATCACAATGAGCTTATTCATCTGTAAATATTCCTTCCCATGTGACATGGCCCCAACATGGTGATCCATATGATGTCAGCATTAGCTCACGAGTTCATCAATTACAAAAAAGATCATTAGCATGAGCCTCACAATGGGATATAATTTATGTAAACCATCAATATGTGTAGTTCCTTGTACATAGGTTTGTGGTGTGAGTGCTTTTGTTTTTCATATATCATATCTAAAAAATCCAATTTTTTTTTTTTTTTCTAAGATTTCGTTATGCGTTTTGACCTTGGAATCTAGTTTACATGTGCTTGACAGGATTCTAAGGACTTTTTTATGAATATGGTGACATCCACTACACTTTATATATATTCTTTAATTGGCATATAGGGATAGGTTTTTCTCTCCATTTTCCACTTTAACCATCCATGTTGTCAGTGTTATGTCTTAGGCCTGAACCTGGCCAGTTGCGACCTTAGCCACTCCTTTTCCATGTTGTAACTAGTTTGGTAGTGCCTACCCTTCATGGGTGCCCTAGTTATCACTTGATTTTTTTTTTGGTGCCCATGTTTCACTTTCCCATAGGCCCAGGAGACCTCCTTTATCCCTATCGTGACTTGAATATTGAGCCTCATTTTCCTCTCTTCATCTATATTTTGTTCATGTCCCGTGAGGGTTCCTGAAAAATAAAATTGTTGCTTAATGTTCACCTATGCATTTTCTACTCGCATCATACCTCCTTCTGTTGTGTTTTTATTTTCCAACATCCTACTTACCGTTATGAAATATCCTTGACCACCTGCCTCTTGCATTATTTGGCCTCTGTTTTTTACTCACCTACCCAAGGAGAGAACGAAGAGTGGATCTCACTTTCTAGTACCATTTTCATTTATGATTACTTAGGTCGGTTCCATACGCTTGGAACATAGGAACATGTTGTTAATCCACTCATTCTCTCTCGCCTAGTATACTTTTATCTCTTTTGCAAACTCATAAAAGGAAATGAAAAAGGTATAAAGATTACTTGTGTCACTCTTTCTTGATCGATAAACCATGAAGGAGACTAATATTTCTTGATTAATTATTTCTTACTTGTTAAACCATGAAGGAGACCAAGCATACTTGTGTCATCCTTTCATGCTCATTAAACCATGAAGGAAACGAAAAATACAAAAAAAAAAAGAGTAGGGGTTTTTCACAATTGATCTATTTTCAAAATGGAAGCGTCAGTTGGGTAGCCCTTGAACATGGAACTTTTTTGAGTCCTCATCATACAGTTGGGTTTTAGATTGCCTAGGATCTATTCAAGTAATTTGAGTCATAGATACTCCTATGGATAGTTACTCTTCCTGTCACCATGGAGAGTGCTTCGATGCCTCCTGCATTGTTGCACTATATTCGTCCAACTCTCATGTCTTGCTACCAAGTCACAATTGTGTCGTGCTATATGTTCAAGGGAAGTTTAATCCTGAGTCGTCCATCTTATATTTTGTTTACTTTTTGAATCATCCATCTGATGTTATGTTGACTTTCTGAGTCAGTCATCCCTATGTTAATTGCACTTTGTGATATTCTCTCTTCCCATCATCTCTCAGTGTTTGTTTCATGTCAATTGATGGGGGATACATTAATTACCTCCTTCAATGGATCTCTTCCTATCGACTTCAACACATTATCTAGGAGAGGGATATAGAAACCATCTAGTACCTTAGAGCTTGCAGTCCTCAATGGCAGGCCTCCTTGTGATCGACAATGGGTTTTCATCATTGACTCATGATCGATTGATTCTAGGAGTTTTTGGCATTAGAACCTCTATTCACACTTGCTAAATTGTACTAGGTACCTTTGGGTCCATCTTCACCATCAGTGGATCCCCTCGCGTATGTTAAAAATATACATCAATTATCAATAATCAAACAATTTCTACCATGCTCGACATCATCTCATCTATTTGCATGATGTAGAATTGTACCATTGGGGTTTGGGATGAATACCTTGGTTTTGGGGCCATATCATTCCTTTATAGCATCACCTCCCAAGCTATGATTGATTATATCACTTGTATATGAATACTTTGGGAGCACTCTCAGTGATTGTTGTCTTCCTGACATCTATATGTTGTGTCATAGATCCATGTTGTATTTGTTGGTGGCTATGATTATGTTCCTAACATAGATCCACATTGTATTTGTTGGTGGCTATGATTGATTTCATGATGTATATCCACATTGTATTGTCTCGTTGTTATGATCTCATTGATGACATGGATCCATTGTGTATTCTTTTGTGGCCATGGTCTAGCATTTCATTTCATGGATCTGTAGTGTATTATTTGGTGGCCGTGCTCATTTTGAGTCTGATTATGTTTATCTAGGGGATTTTTCTATACATACTCATCCTTGGTGTTTGATTGCAGGGCTTCTTTGGCTTATGAATCTCCTCTGCTATCTCATTGTGTTGCCTCGCATTAACATTATTGTTATGTATTTCAGCCATCCACTCCTTTTCTGGCCTCACACATTAGGGGACATATGTTATAGCCTTAATTTCCACCCTATAGGTTAGAGAGGAATCCATGAGAGAATAAAACCATAATACAATTTTTTCCTGAGGTTTGATCCCTTCCGGGGCATTTTTGGAGGCCCTGGCATGACACCTAATAGGAAACAAGTGAGGCCTTACTATACACCAGTGGCTCAACAAGTGCGACACTGTCAATACTTCTATAATTGGGGAGTTATGAGGTGATAGGCGAGGGATGAGTTGTATATTCTTGGCAAAGGCATAGGAACTCACATCATTCGAATCTCTAGTGGCCTCTAGAATATATAAAAGCCTCTCCAAAGCCTCCTCCAAGAGCTATATAACAAAGGAAATCCTTAGGAAAGAGGAGAAATAATTGAATGGTAATGTTATGCTTCTCAACTACAGAGGTTTCCATCAACACAACCAAGATTCAGTGATCCTAGCCTGACCAAGGATTTGATAGGAGAGGCATGGAGTAAAGAGACTAAAGGAGGATTCATCTTCATCAATTTGAGGTATGAATTGAGATGCATTCTTTATAATTTATTAATAGATCATTTGGTTTTTCCTCATGAATGTTTGTCTTTTATGCATAAATTATCAAAATTGGTTTATGTTTTTATAGATCGGATTAGATCCAAACTAGATCTAGGATTCTAACACTAGGAAGACAAATTAGAATGATATCGTTTTGTCTTTGGTGTACATGAAGCAGGTTGTAGAAGATGGAGCTGGAACTTTAGGACTACAGTAGCCATGAATACACTAAGAACAACCTTCAAGAAAAGTTGTGTCATTCTCCCAACTCCTTATGTGTGATCTTAGAGCTTGTTTCTAGGAGAACCATAGGAAATCTAACCCACTCTTGTCTAGGGTTGCTAGGTGAATTCTAGGGAGATCTTACTGATCTATTCAGTGAGATCCCTATGAGAAAAAATCCCATAACACTTAATTGAATGATCATTTAAAGTTATTTTTCATATGTGGTCCTTATATTCGTTCCTTTTGCTAAAGAACGTGTTTTGATTTGTTGAATACTATGATGGAAATGTTKTTGTGTGAAACTATTTACTCTCTTGGTTTATAATGTTGTRTTATAGTGTGAATATTTACTTTATCAGAGATGTTTGTTCCTTTCTCAGGTATTCTCTGCATGTGAATATTTGTTTCAAGAGTAAGATTGGTCCTCTCATAGGCCTTTTTTATATTCTTGTATATTATTTAAATATAGAGGAGTACAACCTATTTAAAAATGTAGGGCGATTAATCCTTGTGATGTTATCTTAAAGGCCTTAAAACGATTTTTTAGATCAACAACTCCAAATGGCTAGAGCTATTGGACCACCTACAATTGACTAACTAACATTCCAGGTTATAAACATGTGTAAGTGAAAAATGATCCAGAATTCCATTCCCAAATTCAATACCAAATCTAAATACATTAAACCTAATGAGAAAGGGAGGGTTTGCAAGTTTAGGACTCAAAACAACAAATTCCCAAAATTTAAAGAAAGAGAAATTTGAGGGA
>JASDQU011404305.1:38944-49722 GCA_032191745.1 Picea mariana
TCATCATCTTCTACCTATGAACACACACAACCATAATTTAATGTTTGGAAACAATTGGATAAATCATAAATGTATCAATTTCAAAGAAATATAATCAAATATGGCTTAACAAATTAAAATATAAAAGGTATGAACATATATACATCAATATAATAGTCTTGACCAATCTCTTCTTTAGTGCAATTATTTGTTGTGTCTAGAGGATCCATTGTCATATCCTCTTCCACCCACTATGTTCTTTGTGATTTAACAGTTTTAGGTCCACGCCCACGTACATATGTCTTTTTTCTTTTGCTAGTTGAATGCTTAGGCCGTGCACTTGCTCCAATCTCGATCTGAAATAATCAACAACATGCATTAATTTATTTCAATATTGGATAATACACTATAAATTTTAATAATACTGTGAAAAAGGATGGATGTATCACAAAATAGTTCCTAAGTTAAGTCAAAATTTGATTACCTGATGTCCCGCGACATCCAATGTGTCCTTATTTGATATGAGACGATCTATTGTGATGGCCTCATCTGGCCTCTATAATACACAACATAGTCCATGATGTTTAGTACACCATTTATATCATTTCAACCAATATTCTATCCAACACAAAACCTCACTTTACTCGTATATTTGACATATTGATATCATGTTTTGGATTAAAAAAAAAACAAAAAAAAAAAAAACATAGTTTATATACCTTTATCTTGTCTATGTTGTAGCATTTGTGAATTCATAAACACCATCCTCATTTGGTTGAGGTTTATTTGTCTTCTTACCTTTATTGTATCTGCAAATTCAATATTTGATTCTATGGCCACCCACTTTCCTCTCATTGATTTAGTAGGTCTACGTTGTCCACGTCCTCTGTCCATGGCCTCCTCTGGATCCTGTAATACACAATGATGACATTAGTCAAATAAAATCTATGCACTGAGAGAATGTTGTTGATACTATCTTGTTAATATGCTCGATTTTCATGGTCCAATGCAATGGTATGCAATTGGTATGCAATGGTATGGTATGGTATGGTATGGTATGGCATGGTATGGTATGCAATGGTATTCACAATGGTATGGTATGCATTGGTATTGGAATTGGTATGCAATGGTATTTATTATGCATTGGTATGCAATGGTATTGACGACGATATTTATTATGCATTTGTATGCAATGATATTGGTATACGACAATATGCAATGGTATGAAATGGTATTGGCAATGGTATGCAATGGTATTGGCAATGATATGCAATGGTATGGAATGGTATTGGTATGCAATGAAGGGGATTAAATGCACCAAATACTTTGAATATTCCCAAAGGAGGGGATCAAGATAATGTGAACCCTCTAGTTGGACAAATGAAGAAGAACATGATTTTTTGTGGGGTATTGATGACATCCCCCTAAGAATAGATGAGGTTCCTTCTCCTCCTCCTCAAGGAAATTTTGATCCTCCAACTATAGAGAACATTGATAACCGTCCTCTGGCCAATTTCAATCATTTACTAACTCATCTAGTGGATCTTCTTCTTGTTGAAGTGGGTGAGTTACCTCCCAAACACACTTTTTCTTCCTTTTTACGCAAGCTTCCACATTCAATGTTAGTGATGTTGAATGTTGTTGGATCTTTAGGTGTAGCGGGTGAAAACCCAATCAACCCTAGTATTCTTGCTAGGGGTAGTAATGTCCCTAAGGAGGAGTTGAAGGTGCAACCAATTCAAGAAGGCCTTAGCTCTGAATTTGGTTATTACTCTACCATAACTAATTTGGTTATTTTCAAGTTTGTATTTTATCCTAAAACATGAAGATTGCAACACGGGGAGCTTCAATAATTCTTGAACATGAGAATGGTGAGTCCATGGTGAATGACTCCCATGAGAATGAAGGAGAGGAATGAATTCCCATGAGGAGGGATTGATAATACATTTTCCCATTATTATTCTACCCAACAACATGAATTCTAATTATGTGAAGCAGACATTTCTCATTGTTTAGATTTCTGTGGTGAGAGTTATGTTTATCATAAGTTTTCGAAAGAACCGTAATGTTTTAGATTGTTTGTCGACGTTTCAGATCCATAACAGGATCCATCTTCAGGACATAAAAGCCTAAGAAAAAATACAAGAAAAGATCAATAATAAGTACTAAAGTGGTACAAAGGGAATCCTAAATGTCAGCTTAATGAAACCCTAGAATTTAATAAAATTAATAAAATTTTTATCTTAAATTATTAAACCAATCGGCAAGAATAGTTTGTGAAGGATGTTATAATTTTATTTATTTATTATTATACCAAGTAGTATGTTTAAGGAGAGGTGAGAGGAAGGTAAAAAGTTCAAGGGGCTATAGGGTTAAGGTCAAAATTAGTTTGATAATCAAATTAGTATAATTAATGTTTTTGGTTTTATTAAGCTAGTTTAGGTTTAAAATAAAATTATTTTTAATAGTGGTAAAAAAATTTAAGGGTTCAAAGGTTAAGGTAAAATAGTTTGATAATCAAAATATTATTATTAATGTTATTGGTATTCTTAAGTTAGTTTAGTTTTAAAATAAAATAAATTTTTAATTTTAATAGTCTTAATGGAAAAGTATTAATGTTAAACACATTATTAATAAATTAGGAATTAGTGGAAGTTCTTGAGTTTCCCAGGGATCCAACTTTTACAATTTACTTTATTCTTTCCCGAATGACAGGGATCCAACTTTCACTAATTTCCAAACCGTTGTCTCTGTTTAGGTTATTGGAATTCTTGATGATTTCGATTGCTTCCCTAATTCGTCGTTTAAGGAGGTGGTCTTCCTTTGCTATAATTTTGGTGTCTTCTAAGTGCACATGGTGTTTTGTTGTGAGAGAGTGCTCGACTAATGCTGAGGTGAGAGTTTGTTCATTCTTAATGTCAGCACCATGCTCTTTAATCCTAATGTGAAAAGAGCGACCTGTTTCTCCAATGTAGCATTTTCCACATGAACATTCTATTATGTATACTCCTTTGCATTTGTGTTGGTCAAGTTTGTCTTTAACTGATCTCATTTTTTGTTTGATGGTATCAAGTGGTATGAAAGAGGTCTTAATCTCTTTTTTGTTCGGGATTTTTGCAATCTTATCAGTTACTCCTTGGATGTAAGGGAGGTAAGCAATCATACTAGGGGTCTGGTTGTTTAGGGATTGAGGTATATTATTTTCTCTTTCTAGGGCTTTCTTTATTGCATTCTCAATCTCTTTTTCCTTGTAACCTATGCTCTTGAAGACTTTGTGAAGGTGATTTTTCTCCTGTTCTAGGTGTTCTTTATCTGAAATTATTATGGCTCTTATGGATAAGGTGTTAACAACTCCTAATTTTTGGGTGGGATGATGATGCAAGCTGGCATGAAGATAGTTCTCTGTGTGGGTCTTTTTTTTGTAGACTGAATGTCCAAGTTTGCCATCTTCTTTCCTGTTGATTAATATGTTTAGAAATGGGATGCTACCATTTTCTTCAAGTTCCATTGTGAATTTAATGTCCTTAGAAATATTATTAAGATGCTGGAAGAATTTATCTAGCTCTTCTTTCCCATGGGGCCAGAGTACATTAGTATCATCAACAAATCGTTTCCATCTTAGTGGTTTCAGGGGATAGGAATATGTGTATTTCTTCTCAAACTTTTCCATGAAAAGGTTGGCAACGATGGGATAAAGTGGAGATCCCACTGCTACACCACTTGTTTTTTTATAAAATTCTCCTTGATAGCTAAAGAATGTGGAACGAAGACATACCTCAACTAGTTTTGCTATTTCTGGATCAACTACTTCTTTGACAACTTGGATTGCTTCATTAAGTGGGATCTTTGTGAATAGACAAATCACATCAACGCTTATGAGGGTGTCTTCCGGCTTCACCTTCTCATTCTTAATAATACTAATGAATTCATTTGAGTCTTTTATGAAAGAGTCTGTATGACTGACTAAGGGGCCTAGAATTTTTGCTACATATTTGGCAAGCTCATAGGTGGGTGATCCTATTGTATTAACTATAGGTCTAAGAGGAATTCCATTTTTGTGGATTTTTGGTAGACCATAAATTCTCGGGGTGATTTCATTGTTAGGAAGTAATCTCTTTTTAGTCCTCTTGTCTAAGCTGGAGTTGTTAATGGCTTTCTTCACTTCTCTTATAATCTTTGTAATGGGATTATTCAGAATCTTTCTATAACTACCACTTTGTGATAGGTGTTTGTTCATTTTCATGATATATTCTTCTTGATTCATAATAACTGTGGCTCCACCCTTATTTGCTATGATTATTGCTAAGTCTGTGTTGTTTCAAAGGTTTTTTAATGCTAGGTGTTCTTCTCTGCTAATATTTCTTCTTGACGGTTTAGATCTCCGGAGGATAACTGCACAGTCCTGTCTAATTTGGTCCTTATCTTCATCCGCTAAGGTCTTAATACTATCTTCTATGCAACATATGAGGTTGTCAATTGGGATGGACAAGGGGGAGACAACAAAATTCAAACCTTTTTTAAGCACCCTCAGTTCAGCTTGGTTCAATTCATGGGAGGACAGGTTAACAAATTTTTTCACATTGTTGTTGTTGTTTTCACTGTCTTTTTTGTTAAGTAATTGTTCAAGCTTTAAATATTGCCTGGAGCGAGCTTTTCTACTCTCATTCTCAGCATTTAAAGCAACTAATGTGTCCACAGATCATGGTGTATGGCGTGAGCTAGTTTGAGGTGGAGTTTGAGTGTGGTTTTTGACAGGGAATCTAGCGCACATATGTTCTTTTTAATTTCACCTCTAACTATGGATTTTCCTAGTGTGCAGAAGTCCATTTTGTTCCATTTGTTCTTAATCTTATGCTCAATGCACGTGAATTTAGGTAAGACGTTATTATCCCTATAATGTTTCAGGAAATATAAGTTTACTGCTCTTCTCTTGATTTTAACTCTGAGCTTCTCAAGTTCATGAATTTCGTCTAGAATCTTCCTTCCGTATAGGGACGTAATTTGATTGTTTAGATCTTTTTGGTGAGAGTGATGTTTATCAGAAGTTTTCATAAGAACCACAGTGTTTTCAATTGTTTGTCGACGTTTCAGATCCACAATAGGATCCATCTTCAGGACAAAAAAGTCTAAGAAAAAATACAAGAAAGGATTAATAATAAGCACTAAAGTGCAATGGAGGGAATCCTAAATGTTAGTCAAATTCATGAATTTCGTCCAGAATCTCCCTTCCGTACATGGACGTAATCTGATTGATTAGATTTCTGTGGTGAAAGTTATGTTTATCAGAAGTTTTTAGAAGAACCAAAGTGTTTTTGATTGTTCGTCGACATTTCAGATCCATAATAGGATCCATCTTCAAGACATAATAGCCTAAGAAAAAATACAAGAAAGGATCAATAATAAGTACTAAAGTGGAATAGAGGGAACCCTAAATGTTGGTCAAGTTCACGAATTTTGTCCAGAATCTCCCTTCCGTATAGGGACGTAATCTAATTGTTTAGATTTATGTGGTGAGAGTTATGTTTATCAGAAGTTTTCGGAAGAACCATAATGTTTTTGTTTGTTCGTCGACATTTCAGATCCATAATAGGATCCATCTTCAGGACAGAAAAGCCCCAGAAAAAATTCAAGAAAGAATCAATAATAAGTACTAAAGTGGAACAGAGGGAACCCTAAATGTCGGTCAAGTTCACAAATTTTGTCCAGAATCTCCCTTCCGTACAGGGACATAATCTGATTGTTTATATTTATATGGTGAGAGTTATGTTTATTAGAAGTTTTCGGAAGAACCACCGTGTTTTCAATTGTTCATCGACGTTTCAGATCCATAACAAGATCCATCTTCAGGACATAAAAACCTAAAAAAAAATACAAGGATCAATAATAAGTACTAAAGTGGAACAAAGGNAAATGTCGGTCAAGTTCATGAATTTCGTCCAGAATCTCCCTTCCGTACAGGGACATAATCTGATTGTTTATATTTCTATGGTGAGAGATATGTTTATCATAAGTTTTCAGAAGAACCACAGTGTTTTCGATTGTTCGTTGACTTTTTTGATCCATAACAGGATCCATCTTCAGGACATAAAAGCCTAAGAAAAAATACAAGAAAGGATCAATAATAAGTACTAAAGTGGAACGAAGGGAAACCTAAATGTTGGTCAAGTTCATGAATTTCGTCCATAATCTCCCTTCCGTACAGGGACGTAATCTGATTGTTTAGATTTCTGTGGTTAGAGTTATGTTTATCAAAAGTTTTAGGAAGAACCAAAATGTTTTTGATTGTTCGTTGATGTTTCAGATCCATAACATGATCCATCTTCAGGACATAAAAGCCTAAGAAAAAATACAAGAAAGGATCAATAATAAGTAATAAAGTGGAACATAGGGAACCTTAAATGTCGGTCAAGTTCACAAATTTTGTCCAGAATCTCTCTTCCGTACAGGGATGTAATCTGATTGTTTAGATTTCTATGGTGAGAGTTATGTTTATCAAAAGTTTTCAGAACAACCACAGTGTTTTCAATTGTTCATCGGCGTTTCAGATCCATAACAGGATCCACCTTCAGGATAGAAAAGCCTAAGAAAAAATACAAGAAAAGATCAATAATAAGTACTAAAGTGGAATAGAGGGAACCCTAAATTTCGGTCAAGTTCATGAATTTCGTCCAGAATCTCCCTTCCGTATAGGGACATAATCTGATTGTTTAGATTTATGTGGTGAGAGTTATGTTTATCAGAAGTTTTTAGAAGAACCACAATGTTTTTGATTGTTTGTCGACATTTTAGATCCGTAACAAAATCCATCTTCAAGACAGAAAATCCTAAGAAAAAATACAAGAAAGGATCAATAATAAGTACTAAAGTGGAATGGGGGGAACCCTAAATGTCGTTCAAGTTCACAAATTTTTTCTTAGGCTTTTCTGTTCTGAAGATGGATCCTGTTATGGATATGAAACATCGACGAACAATCAAAAACACTGTTGTTCTTCCAAAAACTTCTAATAGACATTTCTCACCAACCACCACATGCATTCTTTTATTGGTTTCTAAGTCAAATATGGTGGATGAGATTTGATTAAGGCACATAGTGAATCATAACAGAGTGACTTGAACAACTCCAAAATTTTTGTAGGAGCATACACTTACCGATTGCTTATAATAAGGATGACCTTAGAATGAACTATAGGTATATCATACCAGGTTGAGTTCTAAACATTTAGAGAGTAGGCCATATGCAGAAATTATCTATCTAGATGAGAAATGCCTAGCATTGAAAGTATAAGTAAAACCCTAAGTTGATCTCCATCAATTATTTTTTAGTTTCCTTTCACAATACATGGTGTATGTTAGGTAATTGATTTTGAAACCAAGCAATGTAATTTGTTTTTCTTTGAATAATCAACACTAAATTGGGCACCATTAGCATCGACTAGTGGCCAAAAAATGTTATCAAGTTGGGGTTCTAAATGGGGTGCAATTTGCGCCCCATTTAGCACCCCAAATTGATTACATTTTTTGGCCATTAGTCGATGCTAAATCCTGCACTAATGGCACCCAATTTAGCGTCGATTATTCAAAGAAAACAAAAATATAATAGAACCCACACGCACCAACATTAATTCACCAAAATTTAATAGAGGCCACACATTCACGATTTTAATAACACCAAAATCAAGCAAGAATTCACCCAATAGAGCCTGCACACACCAAAAAGAAAGCAATAAAACCAATTACATGCATTCACGAATTTAATAGAGCCTACTTGCACCCAAAAGCAAACATGTACACCAATGTCCAGTAATCTCATGTCCCTAGACATTGTAAAAAAAATCTCATACCCAAAAGAACCACTGAGAGAAAAGGCAGGGGCAAGCGTGGGAAGAGCCTCACCCGCAGAGATAGAGGCAATTGATCGACACAAAGGAATATTAACAAAGCTTGTTGATCACCCCTCAAAATAGGGAGTAGAAAAGGAGGTGGAGGCACCACCCACAAAAGATCTATATCCACTTGACCTCATTGAGCCGTAACTAATTGAACGATATATAATCCCACTGACTATTTCAATGTGTACAGAGTAAAGAGAAGGGATTTTCCACAGTCTGGAGGAAAATGTTTTTCCCTAGGACGCCAAAACAATGTCGAGCAACAGAGGGAAATGAGTAAAGGGATCTGATTCTTGCTAGAATGAGGCATTTCCTACTCAATTTAAAGACTTGTACATGTTTCCATTGCTTGTTTGGATTGTATTTTTTAGTTTTTTATTTCAAATTTATAAAAGAAGAAATTTCCTCTATATATAGGATTTATTTTTTTATTTTTAAATTTAAAATAAGAAATTTATTGAACATATATAGGGACATGATAGTGAGAAACTGAAAGAGGCAATGAATTCTATATTGGAGGTAGAAGCAATGAAGACACTAGAAGGTACAGACTTGTCCATGCTTGCCAAATATGTGGAAGAATGATCTACTAAAGGCACTTAAACATTCCAACCAAAGCAACCCTACCAATGGGAATCATCAAATATACTAATTTACAAATTAGAAAACAATAGCAATATAGGAAAAAATTGAACCTTTTAAGTATTTGTGAACATGCAGGCATAAATAATTAACAAATTAAATACCTTAGTATCTGTGTGAGACATGTGTTTGATAAACCATTCAAAACTTTCAGGTTCACCAACAACAATATAGCATATAAAAGATTTGTTGTTGAGCCTTCATAAAGAGGTTGACGTGACTTCTCGAGTAGAGGATCAACTTCATGACTATCATCTTGGTTGTCCTCATCCATTGGAGAAAATGTGTCTTGGATCAATCTATGTATCTCATCTTCATGATTTCAATCACTAACATCATCTCCATCCATATCATCATTAATAACTTGATCAACAACTTCAATATTCTGATCTCGAAGTTCATCTCCATGTAAAGTAGTATTTTTGCTAGTACTTGGCAAATAACTCTCTGGAGGTCGACACTTTGAGGGCATCGTCTATATGTTTAAAAACAACATAGAAAAGTTAGTGTGTATAGAAAATATAAAAATCCCGATAAGAAATATTACTAAAATTCACGACATACTGATTATTACAGAAAATACATTAAATATTGAATCCTCTTACCAAGGGACGATATTCATAACCCCCTTCGACGTACCCCTTCTCCCTACAATGTTTTTGGGCTGTTGTTATTAAAAGTCTTCTATTTTGCAAGCCTCTGTAATCATAGCAAGGGAAATAACATTTTCCATCACCCCTCGCTTATAATGCTGCTCTTAACCAAGCAAGCTTCCTGTCTTTTTCGTTCATTGTGACAAATCCTTGTCCTGACAAGTAATTGTCTTACCTACACCATACCAAACATTAAATTGTCAATTTTTTATATTTTGGATACTCCTTTTGATTATGATATGTTTATTTGCAGTGACCTACATCTTTATAATAAGGTCAACATCTTTATAATAAGGTGATTATATGTGTAGAGGATCAACATCATGACGACATAGATACCATATTTATAATAAGGTCATATGTGTACACACGTTTTCTTTATATAATAACGACATATATACCTAACATAAGTTTAGGGTTAGTGTTTATGTATCTTATTAGTCCCTGCTAAAGAAGGGAATATAACACTTTCTCTGCCGTCCATATGTACACACCTGATCACGTCAACCACAACGTTTAGCCTCAGGTTTTGTTTTTCATGCTTAAATAATGGAAATTCTCATACTTTGTTTTGCAAAATGTACAGACCCGATCACATGAACCACAATACTTAGTCTGGGTTTTGTTTTGCATGCTTAAATAATGGATGATCTCTCATACATTAATAATTATATGTAATATCAACATGCTATCTTGTCACTAATGCCAACCTACCCATTATTTATTACAATATGTTGAGGATAGCAAATAATTTATGTGGGAGAGGGAAATGTTATTAATATTTCTCTTAATTTATATGCAGAAAAGGGAAATGTTATTAATATTTCTCTTAATTTATATGCGAAAGAGGGAAATGTTGAAGATAGCAAATAATTTATGCGGAAGAGGGAAATGTTACAATATATTAATTGCAGCTATTACCCTTGTTGTTATAAACATGAGTTTCCTCCCTATATTATATATACCATAACTTATCATTTATCAATATAACAATCAACTTCAATATTTTATTCATGGAGATTTCTTCCTTCATTTAATTGAATTAGTAAGTGATAGCTGCCAACCATTAGGTGTGCAAGCATCCCAACCATTATTGTCACTGTTATATTATTTTCAATTTATGCAAGTGTGATCCCTTTTGGGTACTAGGGATGTAACAAGTGGTATCAAAGCTTCAATCAAGATTTGTTGGTGTTTTTTTGTCAGGCCTTAAAAATTAAAAGAGAGAAGAAAATGACAATCAATTACTATCATTTCACCGACCAGGGTTGAGTTTCAAGAGCACTTCCATATCTTTATCAATGAAAAGAGAGAGAGATTATAGCTACAATTGAAGGGAAAAGGGTATGTGGATCCCATAAACCTAGAATATTATGGAATCCACATACCCTTTTCCATAGAATATACTAACTAGATCCAAAAACCAAAGACATCAAATATGGTACTACACATATTATAATATATTATCAAGGAAAAAACAAGCTAAATGAAATTTGGACATTTGAATTTTTTTTTACAAGTTAAATGACTACATCAATAAAAAATAACATACTAACCTTGCAAGTTCAAAATCAGAGCTATGTAGATCGAGAATTGGATTTGTTCAACCGGTGGG
>JASDQU011404305.1:62522-78194 GCA_032191745.1 Picea mariana
ATGAGCTATCTCCTCAATATATAGGAGAAGATAATTTGGTTACTTGGATAGGAAATGATCCCAAGATATCTAGAATGCCAGTACTTGAACAACCATTCGTTAGCCAACTCATTCTTCTCGAAGATTCTCTTCTAGAAGGCTCGAGAACTTCATCTTTTTCCTCTTTAAAAACATGTTCGCACCCTATCCATTATTACAGTGCATATTATCCGCACCCTAGCTTAATGCAGCCTGCGAGAATTAAGGATTCTCGCAGGCATCTATATAGGCAGCCTGCGAACTTCTTGTAAAACATAGTTTCTGGAAGCAGACAAGTGCAACTTTTCTCAGGAAAATATTCTTATGGAAGAGCTTGATGACATCATCATAACATTACCATAATGACCAAAATTGTGGATAACAGTGACTCACTGTTGAGAGTGATGAACAGTGTGGTATAAGGCTCAGAGGTTCATGGAAGGTCTGCACGTAGCTGGTGACATTCTTACCAAGATAAGTGCCAATTGTGTGATAAATTTACATGTTTCATTGTCATTTACGTGCTTATTTTTATGGGTTATCATATGTTCGGTTATAACTGTGTTTATTTTTATGGGCATTTCCTGTATATGCTGCATGTATATGTTTACTGTTATTTTAGTGTGAATCTGTGTATTTACAGATGTATTGGTATGTCTATGTTTTATATATAATGCTTTTGCAAGAGTTCTGTGTGTGTGTATTTTAATTGCATGCAGTTCGGAAAATTTATGTGGCATAGCTCAGTTGGATGCTGGGTATGTTACAATATGTTCTGCAGACAGAACAATAAGAGTTCTCTGGCATAGCATGGCCTGACATGGATGGTTGGGGACGTTACAACTTGGCATTAGAGATAAGTAAAGCGTCTGAGTAGTGGCATTTCACGACCTGTTGGTGGATGGGGATGTTACAAGGTTCGATTGATTCCTTTTTAAAGAGTGATTCATCAGTGGTATAAAAGAGAAATTAGAGATAAAGTAATGATGCAACACCCAACTACATGGTTGGAGGCCTCTCAATGAGCTCTTGAAGCACAAATGGTGGTAAATGCATAGGTCAAAATGCCATCTTTATTTTCTTTTCTTTCTCATCCCTACCCTCATATGGGGTCTACTACTACCTCCTCTCCATTTTAGCCCTTGATGGTCCATCAATTACCTTAGGAAGAAATGACCAATAGTCAATGCCTTCAACTTTGTTATAATCATGATGAGAAGTTTTTTAAAGGGCATAAATTCAAAGAACAAAATTTATTTCAAATGTATGTGTCCTGACCTTACCACCCCTAGGACATTATTGAGGAAGACACTCTCAAGATGGAATTCAAGGACACAATTCCTCTTCGTCTAGATGACCCCATTTTGAAACCACCTTAGGAAGGATCCAATATTTCACTCCATGCTTTGTTAGGCTTCTCATCTCCTCAAACCTTGAAGTTCATTGGCTACATCAATAATATAAAGGTGATTGTTTTAATTGACACTAGCAATACCCACAATTTCATTCATAGGAAAGTGGAAGAAGAAACCCATTGTTATGTCCATGCAGTGCATAATTTTCAAATTATGGGAGATAATGGAGGCATGATGAAGTGTGGTGGAAAGTGTGAGAAGGTGAAACTTCAACTAGGAAAATATCAACTCAAATACAACATGTTCTCTATTGAAATGGGTGGTTGTGATGTAGTACTTGGAGAAAAATGGATATAAAAACTAGGCTCGGTTACCATGGACTTCTAAGAATTGTACATGAGATTTATTAAAAATGGTCATAATAATACACTCAAGGGGATAAAGTTTGGCTCCTTCGAAATTATTAACTCTCATGATATGAAGAAACTATTGAAAAAGTCTAATCCGTAATTATTTCCCGATTCAATGCCATACAAGTGATGGAAAACCCCCCACAAGAAGTTCACCCTGATTTACAATTGGCCCTTGGTAAACATAAAAAAGTATTTGAAATTCCCCATAGATTACCCCCATCATGTGGTGATCATGACCATACTATTCTCTTGATTCTAGGCAGTGAAACACCTAATATGCACCTGTATTGACACCTTCTTAGAAGAATGAAATCGAAAAGATAATTTAGGAAATATTATATATTGGAGTCATACAACCAAGTATGAGCCCTTATCCATAACCTATATTCATGGTATTAAAGAATAAGGGAATTGACATATGTGTCCTGATTTTCATGCTCTTAATAAATTGACCATCAAAGAAATATTTCTTATCCCAGTTTGATCCAGAATATTTTCAGAACGAAATGAAAACAAAGATATTACAATTAAATACACACAAATATTTCCAGAAACAAAGAAATACAACAATACACGATTTCTATTAATGAAAGAAATGTACAGAGATTGTAAAAATGCAGAGTGAATGAACTCACTAGAATGGTGGCATATTATCTATGAGAAGAGATGTGATGAATACGCTCATTCACAAGAACATGAGTACAATGAGGCTCTGAAGGCCTTTTTACAATAAAAATGAATACAAAAACCCTAGACATCCATAAACCTAACCCTAGGAGATGAAGCACCAAAAGTCATGTGGGCCTAGTTGGGGTAAGTTAGTACATCAACTTCTCGAGGTTGTAACTTTTGCATGCGATCTTTGTTTTAAGCGTGTGATAACTCGTTGGAAAGGTATTTTCAAGAAATACACATTATTCCATCAAAATATGACTTCATCAATAGTTTGACTGTGTAAATCCCAAAAGAACGTTGTTTAGGTCCTCAAAACGGACCCAGAAGTATAGAAAGATGTACTGACATGAAAAATGCTAAAATAAGCCAGTTGGAATAGGTGGGCGGCCATCAATATCCACCTGAGTGCTATGTAGGGCTATAATAAATCCCTAGAAGTGTAGAACCCACAATTAAAAATAGATGTCACCGTTACAAAGAAACGTGTTGAACTGAAAACTATCAAGATGAGCCAAGTGGAATTTGGAACAGGTGGGTGGACACCAATATCCACCTGGATCATTCCTCCCCCTTTAGGAAGAAATGGTGTCCATTGCATTGAGTTCTCGGGGAATAGGGTAATGTATTTGTTGAATCTGAATCTTGGTGAGTTGCTTGCCTTGCTGGAGAAGTTTCACTACTTGGTCTATGAAAGGATGTCACAAACTTGTTGTTAGCGGGGTTGAGTCTATTCCACCAACCTATTGTATCTTGTCTTGATGGGGCATTGTGTAGGAACCATCATAGGTGAAGAAGAAATATATTCTTTCCCGTTTGCAATCTACTTCTGCTAGATAGAAGATGCCGAGGGTGTAGTGGTTGCAGTGGTCTTCTGTTCATCCTTTGAATAGATTGTGAAAAGGTTTAATTTAGCAGTATGAGATATTACTTTGCGACACTGTTTTGGTGGAACAATAGTAAAAAATACCTCTAGTATCATGTAGAGATGACCCCCCAGAGTAATAATGACACTACGGGGTCAAGACTCATAAACAACATGATGTTTCCACATATATGGTTGGTCCAAAACAACATCACATTCATCAGGAGGGGCAACATCACACACTACCCCATCCTTGAAGGGATGGATGCCATATGACATGCAACACTACTGGATGACATGGAGATCTCATCCCTTGCAAAGCCACCCGATGTTGTAAGGTTGTGGGTGTGGTGTTTTCGACAACCCCAAGTGTTTAACGACCTCAGTTGAGATGAGGTTCTTCTGGCTTCCACTATCAACAATGAAATGCAATGGGGTCCCTTTCACCCACATATGTGAATGGAAGAGACACTCCCCCTCTTCAGGATTTGTTGGTTCTTTTGGTTGAATTGTTGTGGTCATGACACTAGCAGTGGGGTCTGTGTCGATGATCTTCCTTTTTTCATTATTTTCTGGATCATATTCCAAATCAGGGTTTGACTCCTTGTCTTTGATCTCGGACACCAATGACTATTTCGAGTGACATTCATCAGTGTTGTGCCAGGGGATTTTGTGGAAGCCGCACCACTTCCCTGTGTCATTCTTCCTCTTTCCCTTACCCTTCTTTTCCCATGTCTTGGAATGGTTGTCAGGAGGCTGTTGGTTAGGGTCATATTTATTATGCTTTGGTTGTTACTAATTTTCATATCCAAACTCCCATTTGTTCTAGTGCCTAAATTTTTCCTCGATTTTGACAACATATCGATAGGAAAATCCCAGTGATAAGATGCTTAGGAAATCCATTTCGGTTTGGATGTACCTATGCAGAGACCCACATTATTTCATAACTATATGCCTATCGAAGTATTTGATACCTAACTTGGTGCGCAAGGTATGGAAAGTATTTGTGATCTCCGACACCATTTGGCCTGTCTATTGCCATAGTGTGGTCCATCTCATGTACTGGTCTTCATAGTTATCAACAGGGTAATATTGTTCCTTGACCGCATCCACAAAAAATCCCAAGTGGGATTGGCCCCATATATTCCAGAGTCTTCTGTGGAACTTTTCTCTTAGTAAGTTTCCCACCAATGTTTGACATGGGGGAGAGCCTTGAGAAGTGTGAAGGTGATATTTTCCCTGTCGGAAAAATTGTAAACATAGAAATAACCTTCTAGCAGATTTAACCATTTTTCTAGCTCATTCGCATCTATGTGACCTTCAAATACAAGAATATACAAATTAACTTGTACCTTGAAGGGAGAGGTTCCTCCAAAGTGGCTACTTGATGAAGATGCACATGTTGCTATTGACAGGCGTTTAAGGATGTGGGAACAATTCTCCATCATTTCGTCCCTCTGTCACATGAGAGCTTGCTCAAGAAACAAGTTAATGGAATCTTATGATCCATTTTTTTTTATTTTCTTCCACCATAGAGGGTTTCTTGGGTGTGCGAGAGTGATTTTCCTCAAGAGAGACAAGCTTGAGACCCAACTTTCTATACTCAGACATCGTTAGGGACATGCACTGAAAAAAGAATAAGAGAAACCTACTCTGATACCACTGATCCAGATTATTTTTGGAACGAAATGAAAGAACATATATTACAATGAAGTACACACAAATATGTCTAGAAACAAAGAAATACACCAGTACATGATTTCTATTAATGAAAGAAATGTATAGAGACTGCAAAAATACAAAGTCAATGAAATCGCTAGA
This sequence comes from Picea mariana, assembly GCA_032191745.1. Lineage (NCBI taxonomy): Eukaryota > Viridiplantae > Streptophyta > Pinopsida > Pinales > Pinaceae > Picea > Picea mariana. Next base: position 67,667 of record JASDQU011404305.1, read on the forward strand.
ATGGTGGCAGCTTATCTCTGAGAAGAGATGTGATGACTATGCTCATTCGCAAGACGATGAGTACAATGAGGATATGAAGGCCTTTTTACAATAAACATGAATTCCAAAACCCTATACATCCAAAAACCTAACCCTAGGAGATGAAGCGCCAAAAGTCATGTGGGCCCAATTGGGGTAAGTTAGTACATCAACTTCTTGGGGTCGTAAATTTTGCATATGATCTTTGTTTTAGGCATGTGATAGCCCGTTGGAAAGGTATTTTTGAGAAATAAACATTATTCCATCAAAATCTAACTTCATTAATATATTGATTGTGGAAATCCCCAAAAAATGATGTTTAGGGCCTCAAAACGGCCCCGAAAGTACAAAAAGATGTATTTTCATGAAAACTGCCAAAATAAGCCAATTGGAATAGGTGGGCGACCACCAATATTGACCTGGAGGTTGTGTAGGGATTCAAGATAGCCCCAGAAGTGAAGAACCCACAATTACAAAGAGATGTCACTGTTATAGAGAAACGTGTTGAACTGAAAACTGTGAAGATGAGCCAAGTGGAATTTGGAATATGTGGGTGGCCACAAATATCCACCTGGATCACAATTATTGATGATATTTTATATGCACTTCACGGTGAAAATTTATTCACTAAAGAAAATCTTCGTTTGGGATACCACCAAATATAGATGGAGGCGATTAACATCCCTAAGACAACCTTCCGCACACGTGAAGGAAAATATGATTTTTTTGTGATTCCCTTTAGGATTTGGAATGCTCCATGCACCTTTCAGAGACTCATGAACATGATTTTTCAACCCTTATTTCACATTTTGGTGATTTTGTTATTTGATGATATCGTGATCTATAGAAAAACATGGGAAGCACATGTGGCACATGTTGATAAGTCCCTCCAATTCATTCAAGACCACCAATTGTTACCTAATATTTCCAAATTTGATTTTGGCACTTCAGAGGTCAAATGCTTAGGTCATGTTTTTAGTTAAGATGGGTGCGAGTGGATCCCAAGAAAATTGAGGTGATGCAGGATTGGCCATGCCCCAATACCCTTAAAAAATTACGTGGGTTCTTAGGAATTATGGGTAGCTACAACAAATTTATCCAAAATTATGGGAGAATTGCAACACCCTTAAGTACCCTACTTAAAAATAATTCCTTTGTTTGAAATAAGGCTAACGAGCAGGATTTTTCAACCTTAAAAGAAGCCATGTGTATTGTTCTTGTCCTAATATTACTTAATTTCACTAAAACTTTTGTCTTGGAATATAATTATTCATGTCAAGGCCTTGTAGCCATACTGATGTAAGAAGGGAACCCCTTGGCTTTCACTAGTAAACAATTGCGTGAAAGAAATTTGGGTAATTCTACCTATGAAAAATATATGATGATCTATAAATTGTTATGGATATTCCATTGGAATAGTTCATCACAACCAATGTTACAATATTATGCAATCTCTTATTATGTAGTATTTTACTTCACATTTTAGATTTAATATTGTAACTATCATAGTGCACAAAACACTGAAATAAACTGAAACTAAAATGAAAGAAGTTAAGAAAATAACACACCATCCACATAATAAAAACAAGATGTACCATGGAAAAACACAACAAGAAGGTGAGGCATGTGCCTTTCTCTTTTCTTCTTATTTATGAAATGCAAACACAATAAAAATCACTCACTATGGAGATGCTATGGGCATTGTGGATAGTATGGCTTCTACATAATATCCTACTTCCTTTGTTTTTCTTCAATATCCCACTCCTAGACGCTGTGCTCAATTATGGAAAAATAAACAATACAATGAGAATATAAAACTTTCATATCCTAGCAACCTAGTATTTAACATGGCCTAATAGTCATCTAGGGTTATATTTAGGGTTTTTTCATACCTCAACTCCCTATTAGGGTTAGGGTTTTGGCCCTTCTATAATCTTCTTGAAATTCCACACGTGAATAACTCCACATGCATGAGGTATGGAAACTAACTTGTCATCCACTTGGTATCATGGTGGCCAATAATATAGGTCAACTTTTAGGAGGCATAAATTCCTAATATGATTGAGGTGATATTCACACCATCAAAAAGATATTGATGTGTAGAACATTGTTGAGAGTCAACAAATTTATTTGCTAACTTTTGGAAACAAAAAATTCCATTTGATACCTCAAATAGGATTTGGAAGTTTTTGGACCCAAAATCACCAAAGCGATATATGCCCCTAAAATGGGCCCTATAAGCCAATAGCTCTAATTTTTCCACATAGAAAGTACCAAAATAGATGAAAAATGATATAAATAATCCATTTTAGATGAGATAATTACCATCCTTCATGTTGTCGATACTCGGAAACCATATCTCATTGATAGGCATTTTGAGATAAAGATAGGTTATAATAGCTTAAAGTATTTTCTAGAACAGAGTTTGTCATCATTAGAACAACACAAATAAGTCACTTAGATGCTTAGGTATGGTTATGAGATCATATATAAGAAAGTAAAAGAGAAAGTTGTAGTATATACTTTGTCTAAGAAATATGAGGATGATGGTATTGTACTGGCCTTATCCTTACCCATGCGTAATTGGCTCACTGAATCCCACAAGCATGGATGACCAACGACCCTGTGGTTGAACACATCCATAGGTTTCAAGAGGACCCTAATCCACCTAAGGCATATAGTTGGGATACATTTGGTAGCAAGATACCTTGGTGTATAAAGGGAAAATTTGCATGGTACACAGTTCAAAGTTGAAACATAGGGTGTTAGAGGAGTTGCATTCATATCCTATTGTAGATCCCACTTTGGAATGTACAAAACCTATGAACACCTTAAATTTTCTTTCTTTTGGGAAGACATGAAAAAATACATCCAAACTTTTGTAGCCTCATGTGATGTCCATCAACAAAACAAGGGGGAGATAACAAAGGCTCTTTTGTTTCCACTACAATACTAGCCACCATTTAGACTAACATTTCTATGGAATTTATAGTGGGCTTATGACAACATACAAAAAATTGGTCATCATGGTGGTAGTTGACAACCTTTCCAAATATGTTCACTTTTGTGCCCTTCCACAACCATTTACACCCTCCATAGTTTCCCAAGTTTTCATGGATCAAATTTTAAGTTACATGGTATGCCCACTTCCCTTGTGTTAGACCATCATCCCCCATTCAAAATAAAATTTTGGTAGAAGTTGTTTAAACTCCAAGGCACCCTATTGGACATGAGTATAGCTCATAATCATAAAATTAACGATTAAACAAAAGTGGTTAACAAGTTCTTGGAAACCTATTTGAGATACTTTACTTTAGACAGGAAACACAAGTGGACACAATGGCTCCCCCTTGTAGAATGGTGGTAAAATACCACCTATAATGACTTTACCAAAATGATACCATATGAATTTTTCTATGGACAAAACCCCTCTTCAGTGGCTTCATATTTACCAAGCACATCCAACGTTTAAGTAGTATATTGCATGCTTCACACTTAAGGACTATATGGTGATGGCACAAAAGATCATGAAGGTAAAAATATAAATATCATAACTTTGATCATTCTTTTGCAAAAGTGGATCACATGTTTATTCATATTCAACCTTATAAGCAAGACTCTCTCAAATACAATGGCCACTAGAAGCTAGTGCCAACATTCTATGAACTTTGTCAGATCCTCCAGGTCATTGGACAATTTGCCTGCAGATTGGCTCTTTTATCCCACTCTAAGATCCATCTAGTCTTTCATGTGTATTGATTGAAAAACATCATTGGGTTGAATTGCATAGTTCAGCCTAACCTTCCAAAACTTGATGAAGAAGGGTCCATTTAGCTCCAATTGAAAGCAATATTGGCCACTAGATATTACCGTCTATGCTAGTACACCATCTAAGCACTTTTAATATAATGGAAGGATATGCAACCATAAGATATCACTTGGGAACCGACGACATTTTCCACACCTCCAACATTGAGGACAATGTTGCTTTTGAAGGGGAAGGGCATGTTAGGGTCCTACCCTAACCTCCCTACTTTAGGTAGTTAATAATTATTCAATTAATGTATTAGACCATCTTTTTTGAACAAGACCCACTTGATAGTTAATGGGTAGTTAATAAATGTAAAAATGTTCCTATTTATTAAATAAGGCCCACTAGGTGGATGGTACCCATTAATGACAAGACCATAAGTAGTTAGGGTTTTTTCTATTAAAAAATAATGTATAGAGATAAAAGGCTATGGATGTTTTATGAAGTGTTGTTATTATATTTGGAACTCTAGTCAAATGAGGTTTCCCCCTCGAAGAGGATCGAGAATCTTGCTCACTCTCTTGGAGATATTTAATACAAGATTTATATTCTAGAGGTTCAATCTTATTTGTTCTTGTATTTTCTTTTCCTCATTTAATTTCTCTAAATATTGTTCATATTTTACTATTTTTTCTAGTTAAATTACATATACCTATTACCCATGTTTTCATAATTATGATTCCTTATATATATGTATTAATATAAAAATAATGTCAATGTAACCAATAAAATGGTATAGTGTATACTAGTGTTTTGGGTGATTGTGAATCTAATTTAAGTGTTTCGGTTTTTTCTTGTCCTTTGATTTGTTTGAGTTTTTATATTATTAAGTTTGCTAACATGTTTATTGCATGTGATGCATTGATGCATTAACTATACACAAAAATTCATTTACTTGACTAGAAAGAGAGGCATGGAATCATAGGAGTTTTTTTTGGTAAGCTATCCACACCATATTGTATTATCTTAAAAGGAAACTGTACAATGTCTGTGATGTTAGTTTTCCACTAGAGAAACCAGACCAACAACAAAAAAACATTTTTTCTAGTCTAGTTGTATTTAGAGACCATTGTGACTTGAAACTAGAGTCCACGAGTGTCAAATTTTAAGCATTCAATGTATTCAATTTCAGATCCAAAAATTACTTCCAAGTTACCTCAAACAATAAACTAGGGCTATTATCATTGAATAATTTTACATTAAAATTATGACAAAAAATTGTAACGGAAGAAAAAAGATTAGAGAGAAATCATCCATGCAAAAGAGACACAAATTTAATACAACAAAAGTTTTAGATTGAGAATCCTGAGGACAAAACTAGTCCTCTCAGCAAAATCACAACTTCTGCAAAAATTCTGGAAAAAATTCAACTTACAAATCTATTGTACCTTGATATCGTCACAACCATGCTTGGATGATGTCATGACTATATAGATGCGTTATCCTTGTAGCTCGTACGTGTGACATGTGGTTGTATGACCCACATGTGCGTCTATCCCAGCGTTGACTTGCAACTGTTGTATGGTCTGCACGTGTGGTGTGATCTGCAATAAATGCGTTGTATTGATATCACATATGCAACCTTTTTCTCCTCTTTCTCACACACGCGGCTCCTTCTTCTTGGTTGAAAAAATGAGAAAGAAAGACCAGAAAAACCTAAATCATATTTTCCAAAGTGAAGATTCTCCTTGTTGAAATGTCCTCCCCAATCTCCTTGGCAAGAGTGCTCACTCACTCATGCCAACATTATGATGACAAAATAAGATGTGTGGTGCCTCCTCACATTGCCTCTCCTTTTATAGGAGTCTAAAAGCGAGTTTAGAAACCCTCCCCTAAACTCAACATCAAATTATAATTGTTTATTCCTCCAAGTGGGTGCCAAGCCCCAACAACAACAATTCCAAACCCCAAATCCATATAAAAGGGGTTTTCATAAAATAAAAAATGCAATGTGAGTGCCAAAAAATATTCCCACATGATCGACACCAAGGCTAATGTGAGAATACCTCCTTGATGCTACAAAACATTAACACTACCTCTTAACGAGGGAGGTATTCTCCACCACTCCTAGCTTGTCTTTGAAGTAGAAAAACTCCCCCTTCACTAGGGGTTTGGTGAGAACATATGGAAAATGCTCATATGTGGAAATTTATTGGAGATTTATAGCTCCCTTCTACACCATGTCTTTGATGAAGTGGTATCTAATCTTAATGTGTTTTGATCTATCATGAAACACTGGATTCTCCGAGAGTTTGACACAACTTTGATTATCACAATAAATCATTGTAGGCTCCAACACCTGACCAAATAACCCTACAAGAATATTATGAAGCCAAATAGCCTCACAACTCACCAAACTAGCTTCTATATACTATGCCTCTACTGAACTAAGTGCCACATAAGTCTGTTTCTTGATAAACCAAGAAACCACTATTGATCCTAGGATAAAACAAACACCATAAGTGCTCTTCCTGTCAATTGCACTACCTACCCAATTTGATTTTGAATATCCATGCAACCTCACTCCATCACCCCTGAAATATCTCAGACCAAATCTAATTGTACCCCGAAGGTACCTGAGCACATGCTTCACTGCTACCCAATGCACTTGCCTTGACTCAACCACGAACTAGCTTAGGATGTTGAAAACAAGGCAAATATCTATCCTGGTGTTGACCATATACATCAATGAACCAATCAGTTTCTTGTACATCGTGGGATCCACCAAATATGAATCCAAATCCCCCAACTTCTTCATATTGGTGATCATAGATGTAATCAAAAACTTACAATCCATCATCACAAACCTCCTCAGTATCTCAATTGCATACTTCCTGTGTCCGAAGAAGATCTTGCCTGACTGCTGCCACACCTCCAATCCCAAGAAGTAATGCATCAATCCAATATCCTTCATCTTGAAATTTGAATCCAAATCCCTCTTGCAACTGGTAATGAGCTTTGTTATCACACATTTTGTAGTTTGGGAAAATCCCAACCCAAGAAAAAAATGTGTGACACAACTGGGGAAACCTATCACTGTCACCTTAATAGATACCCCCGGCCTCATTTTAGCAAAGGACAAATCCAACACAAGGGAGGCTTCCTGGGTGACCATAGGGGGATTGCAGGGGAGAAGAATGAAGCACCCCTATAGATCACAATGAAAGGTTCTAAGAGCTTGATGGAGGTTGAGTATCAGTCAAGGGAAGGTTTCCACTGGAGAGTACTTGAAAAACCAATGTTATACAACCAAAACCAATACCAAATATGATAAAATTAGCCCTATAACATGAGGGGAATCAACAAGAACCCTTGTTGTCCAAAAATTGTAGTATAAAATAGAAATATATAAATAATGAGATAGTTATAAAAACTGCAATTGTATCATCTAATTCAACATATGTAATTGGATCAATGAGCATACAACTTAGAGATAATGTTCCAATGCTTAGCACAAGGAATTAGATGACACTAGAAGGTTGTAAAAGTAAGTTATCAACAAGATTTATGACAACCTTATGGATGTATATTAATTTTTCTACTAAAACAATATTTGACCATGAAAATAAACAAGTAAATGGCTCAAAATGAAGCTTAAGACAAACACTTTCAATTCCAATGATCAAACAATGATTTCCTTGGTTAAATTGCAAGTAAAATGAAAGATAACAACACTTATATTATCCCTATTGTCTGTAGAAAGTATTTCATAACAACATCTCAATCACTTGGCTAATTGTGATGCCCTTATCATAGAAGAGAGACAATAACATGTAGAATCAAAGTCTATTATTAGAAGTTTCAAACCACTAAATTTCACTTTTATCGATGCAAGATTTTACAATCTCGAATGCAAATCCTGCCTTGTCTATTGGGTTATGGAGTCTCTTGCTTGGTCACAACCAAGTTAAATTAGGTTTTGATGATCGTCTAGGGGTGTAAACCCTCTTACTCCCTAGAGAAAATAAACCCAATCAAGGTTTTTCTACAGGGGTATAAAGCCTCTTACTCCTTGTAGAAATCCTTTATCCCTTTAAATGACAATAACATAAATTTCCTTGATGGAGGGTGTATGTCCTTGTAATCCTCCTAGGATTTAACACAATAATCTTGAATTCAAGAAGAAACACACAAAATTGCAAAAATTCCTTACTTAATCCAAGAATTAGCAAGCAAAACCCTTACTTATCAAAGAAAATCCAACGATATTCCAAGAAGAAGCATCCAAGAAAAGTGGTTATCCTTTGTTGCACCATTAGACAAGTATTGCATCCATTTTGTACAAGAAAAGAAAAGGCCAAAATTTCATTCCAAGAGAGTTATCTCTCAAGTCACGAGTTATGATTTGTGACAAATGACTTGCCTCATATTTATATGAGGAAACCCAAGCTCTAGTTTGTCCACTTTACAATTAAATCCATGATTTTAGGCTAAAACCTAAGTTATGATGCTTAATTAGTAAAACGTTTTGTCCTTTTTCCCACATAGGCTTACAAAATGACTAAAAATAACAAATGATGGGACATAAACCCATAAAATTCCTCTCCAAGGTGGCACATGTGATGGAAAAGCCTCCAAAGGCTAGGACATCAAGCTAGAAGAGTGCAACATCAACCCCATATCAAGCAAATAATTGGGGCTTCAAACCCACAACACCACCAAATGTGTCAAAATGGTAAAATGTCCCCTCAAAGTATGACATCATGCTCCAAGAAGAGGACGTTTGAGCATAGGAGGGTGATGTCACCCCTTCTTCATGTTTTCGGGCAATGTCCAAGTGTTAAAGACTTCATCTCAAGTACAATGTTCATCATTCAAGGCCTCCAATGAGTGGGGAATTGCATCCATCCAATTGGATTTCAAGTCCCTATGGAGGTCCAAGTGCTTAGTTCCTCCATGAAAAGATTTCATTGGGAAATGGCCTACAAAGACAAATAAGTACGCCCTCCAAGGGTCCACAAGTCACATGTATTGTGCCAAGTAAGCCACATTTAATAAAAGAAACACCCAAACATGTGCATTAAATCCTTCCTTTTCCTAACAAATTCTCAAAGTCATTATAAAATTTGCCAAATTTAAGTATGGGAGGGTTGTCATGGTGCCATATTGGGTAGGCCAATCCCCAATTCAAGGAGTGTTTCCCATGAAGACCCTTTCTAGGCCATGTACTGAATATGAGGTGGATGGGGGTATGACCTTTTGGAATGGGATTCTTGACATATCAAGGGCTCACATTGTCTCATTTATGGGTGCCTTTGTGGAGGGTGAGATGAACGTCTTGTTTGCAATGCATCATTTTTCCAAGCCCTTTTATTTGACTTTAATTTGTTATGGTTTGAACATTGAGTGCTATGTGCAATGGAAAATAAAGAGCACCACAATGCCACTTGAAGTTAGGAACACATTGAGTGCCATATGCATTGGAAATTAAAAGATGCTTCCAATGCATTCCCCCAACAAGAGAGACATTTATTAATTATCTGTTTTCTTTTTTGAAAGATCCTTCATTTTTTATGGAGAAGTGTTTCATTGCTCTTAGGACCTTAGGGTGAGAATCTATAGGGATTTATGGCTTTTAACCTTTTCCAGCTACACCACCTCTAGACCTTCAACCCCTTCTTTCCATGAAATGAGGTATAAGCCCTTCTTGGGGTCAATGAGCCCAAAAACCCAAAAGATGAGGAAATAGAGGGGAAGAACTATGGAAAATGGAAAGTATGAGTGGGAATGATATGATGACCCTTCAAGGAGACCCACTTACTATGAAACCATGTCAACCACCAAGGCGAAATGAGACAAAATTTAAAATTTCCAAGCAAAAATTTTCATAATCAAGAAAGGACCCTTTGCAACATGCTCGAATGCTTCAATTATTGAAGTGACACTTACTACGAGACTGGAATTGTTACCTCATGAAGAAAAACCTACTATGTTTTGTGGACTAGGCTAGTGTGGTGGATGTTTCTATGCTATTGACGATGAATGGTGATGCGTGGTGGAGAGGATGGGCTCTGTTTTCTCAATGTGGGCTCAATTGGTCATCTGGCTCTCGAAACACCATGTCTTCTACCTACGGGCTTGTAGACATCATCTCTTTAGTTACCGCTAGGATAGGGGGGGTAACAACATTCTATTCTCCCTGAGGAACAAATCATCAACATACAACAGCAATATAAGAGGATCCTTACCAACCTGTATGAGATATAGTTTGGGATCTGCTTCACTATTGGTGAAGCCCATGCTATGAAAATTCCCATTGATCCTCAAGCACCATGCCCTGGGTGCTTACTTGAGTTCGTATAAATATTTCTTCAACCTACAAACATGGGACTCCCTCCCATGTACCTCAAATCCTTGAGGTTTCTCTATGTACACCTCCTCCTCAATCACACCATTAAGGAATTATATCTTTCACATCCATCTGATGTGTCCTCCACCCCATAATCGAAGCAAGAGAAATAAAAACCCTGATAGAAGTGTATCTGGTGACTGGAGAGAAGGTCTATGAATAGTCCACTCCCTCTTTTCGGGAGAACTTTCTTGCCACAAAAATCTCCTTTTACTTGTCGATGCTACCATCTGCAACATGCTTGATCTTATAGATCCAGTTGGAAGTCACCACAGACTTCCCCTCTAGTCTCAAAACTATGTCCCACACATCATTCTTCATGATGGAATGATACTCCTACATCATGACAT
>JASDQU011404305.1:78214-100779 GCA_032191745.1 Picea mariana
GTATAAATATTTCTTCAACCTACAAACATGGGACTCCCTCCCATGTACCTCAAATCCTTGAGGTTTCTCTATGTACACCTCCTCCTCAATCACACCATTAAGGAATTATATCTTTCACATCCATCTGATGTGTCCTCCACCCCATAATCGAAGCAAGAGAAATAAAAACCCTGATAGAAGTGTATCTGGTGACTGGAGAGAAGGTCTATGAATAGTCCACTCCCTCTTTTCGGGAGAACTTTCTTGCCACAAAAATCTCCTTTTACTTGTCGATGCTACCATCTGCAACATGCTTGATCTTATAGATCCAGTTGGAAGTCACCACAGACTTCCCCTCTAGTCTCAAAACTATGTCCCACACATCATTCTTCATGATGGAATGATACTCCTACATCATGACATACCTCAAAACCTATTGGTCTGCTGCCTCTTGAAAATTGGAAGGATCAGAATCAATGATGCTACTCATAAGAGCCACATAGCTTGAAAACCTCTACGAGGGCCTGCTCTCCCTGAAAGTTCCCATGGGTGCTGCATGCTTCTCTGCATCTCTCAAGGTATCTTGAAGCCATCTAGGCCTCGTGTCCTCGTCACTAGGAGGGTCCACTGAATTTACTGAATCCTCTAACTCTTCCTCATGGTATGAAGGTGTTGAGGGGTCTGAGATCCCTTAAACTCAACAACAGGAACCTGACTCACTTAAGAGGCCCAATTAGACTCGTAAGCGTTTGATGAGTGGTAAGGTTCTCCAGATTCGTGATTTGGATGGAATTATCGATGAGATTTAATCGTGATTGAAATATATGTCTTTTCTATTACGCCTTTCCTTAGGATGTGAAATTCTCTTTTTGATCCTTTTCTAACGTTTATAACAAAATAAAGATAGATATTTACTATATGACAGAGGGAAGATAACTATGTGCTGGGGGAAGGCTGAGTTGTAGGATAACCTTTATACTGTAGCATGCAGACGAAGAAGATATAAACTACTTCAAACTAGCAATAATACCATTTTGATTAGAAAGAATTCAACATTTTCTGAGATAACAATACATAGATAAAATATATACATGGCAAGAAGTTAGCAAAAGAAAAAGCAATTTTCAATGATCTATTATCAATCACAGGTTAACACAATCGATTTCTATTCATCAACGAGAATACAAGAAATGTTGCAACATTATAAGATAACTTCAAATAGCATATACACCAACTCTTAATCAATACAACAACAAATATTGAATCTGAAGACAGAGGTAATCCCCCTTGGTCCAATCACATTCACGCCTTAGATGATAGAAGTGTATTTGGTTCTAAACAAAACTTCTTAATTAAAATAACTTGCACATAAATAGTTCTCTTACAAAATTTCAGAAAAAGTCTTTCTCTCCTAAACTAAAAATAGTTACTAAAGTTGTGTTAAGTTAAGAAAATGTCGCGTGGTGAATTCTATCTATCTGTTCTCTTTTGCTTCTCTTTTGATCATCTAGTGGTTTTACTGAAGTGGATTTTTCTTCCCATACTCTAACCACTTGAAGAAGATATCTTTGCCTGTATTTGCATATGGGAACCTGTGCTGATCCATCGGAGTGAAGAAGACCTCATTTATCTCTATTTTCCATTCCTTATACTTGATTATCTTGACACTTAAGCATTGTAGGACTGAAAGAGATTTAATTGGGGGTTCCATGAACTTCTTCACTTGACTCGGGATCATGCTTGAAATATGATAAATATCTGCTTCCCATGCAAGGTCTTACTCTTCATGTTGTTTAAATATGTCATGCAAATCGACGAAATCCTCTGGTGTACCAAAATCTGGCTTGATGTTGTAGATGATGTAGTTCTTTCTTCATGGTGGCCACCTCCATTTCATCTATTTTTTCCCTGTCTAAAGTAGCATCAGTTATGGCCATTCCTACTCCAATTAGCTCAGTCATATTAGCACTTTCTGTGTCGAACATCGTCTCCTCTGTGGTTATGAAAAATGTGCTATCGAGCATGAGATTCCTTTTCTTGATTGTTCTTCTCATCGCAACTTTCCTTTTCCTGTCATAAGAAATTGCTTGTATATCGACGACTTCATTTACTGGTTCAGGAATCTGTTGATCTCCCTAGGGCAGAGTACTGCCTAGGCTTCATGCCATGTAGAGGTGTTCTATGGCAGGTTCTCTTAGTTCCTTAGCATAGGAAACTTCTTTATGTTCTAGCGACTTGGATTCCTGTTGGTGCTCGTCGAATAATGGAGTCTTGGTACTATATGGGGAAGTAGGAAAAGGATTGAAATTAGATGGGGGTTCAGCCGTTGAGATGTTGATTTTTGGATGTTGCATTTCTTATCCTTTTTCACCAGCACCCAAGTAATTATTGGAGCTGTCATTCTGAGGTTTTGTTCTCAATTGATTGAGACATTTAGTGTCTAGAGTGTTCCTAGCCTCATGGTCGCCTTCCTGTGGATTTGGGATCAAAACATCAGAATTTGGAGCAAATGTTTCCCCTAGTTTCTCCTCTTGTGTGACTGGTACATGGGTTATGTGCAAAGATTCTGAACCTTCCTCATATTCATATATGGTGATCAAATCTATGAGGATAGTAGGCATACCCATACCACTTGATGCTCTTTATGACCTTCGTTGAGCTATAGTAGTCACCGATGATCCTTCCGGTGGTGACATGGGGTTGGGGTTTTCTTGGTCAACGGTCTCCTCTGGTGGAATTTTCTGTGAGCCATTTAGATATTCCTCAGGATGGCTTGTATTGGCCAGGGTAATACTCAAGGGTCCTATCAAAGAATTAAGTGGGGGATCTTCTCCAAATCTTTGTATAGCTCTTTCAAATTCTTCTAGTAACAATATCCCCCTCCTTCGTGCCTCTGCTTCTTCTACTGCTCAATTTTCTTCTCTTACCCTGAGGGCTTCTTGAAATGTTTGTTCTATTGTCTCAACCTGCTCATCCATATTCATTATTAAAAATTATTTTTGTCACCTCAGTGATCACTTGACAACATGTGTTCATGTTCCTTGAAAAATATTAAAAGAGACTTTTTCCATGGGAAAAGTGATTTGCTTTCCTCTCTCAAAAACCATGTCAAGGAAGGTCATCACACCCTACTATATGCATGGGGTGTGACAATGCTCGATCATCACACTCTGCCCTAAACCTGGACTACGACATCGTCACATGTTGCTTGTGCATGGGGTGCGACGATGCTTAAAGAATGGGAAAAGTCAAAATTCATGAATGCTCTAGATGGGAATCTTCTAGAAGATGAGGTGGCCTCCGATCGGTTTGGATATTACCCACTTCTATGATTTGGTGGGATCATCCTAATCTCCTCATCCATCTCTCTTTCACACTATATAAAGAGGGATCTCTCATGGAAAAAGGCTAAGGTTGAATAGGCTGAGATTCGTATGGAGATTTCTACTTCAGATTATGCTTGAGAGATTTTCTTTAGTTCTTCAAGTCATATTGTGGATCTTATTCATTCAAGGCATTGGAGCAAAGGTGTGTGTGTTGAATCAAAGATCCATTGAAAGGGGACCTTGCAACATCAAGGCATGGGTTGTATTCTCCACTTTCTATTCATTTAATACAGTAATACATTTCTTCCCTATATAAGCATCTCGTCTTCTATTGTATTATTCCTTGATCATATACATAGACTTAATTAGAATATATATATATATATATATATATATATATATATATATATCTTTNCCTCTTTGTTGGTTTGTGATTCTTAGACAGGCTTACTATTATGAAAACTCAAGAAGGAGCTACAAGGACGATACTAGTGAGGATCAAGTGTCCTTTAAAAGGTATGTCACTTATACCTCACTAAACTAGTTCATATGATGATGAAGTTTAAGGCGAAGTATGTATTCTATTTTGTTTTGTTCTAGTTTCTTGTGGAAGTTAGGGAGATCTGTTTGTGTCTGCACTCGCCGATTAGTCTGATAACAAATATGGCGACCATACTGGGGATACAAATTTCTTTTGGTTTTTTGCCTCTTATTTTCTTTTAGCCCGCCTTATTTTGTTCAAATTCATTCTCTGAGTCTGTGGGTGATCCATCTAGACTCCCTGGGTCTGAAGGTTCAGTAAGATTTTTTTGTATTTCTTTCCATTTTCCTTTAGTTTCAGAGATCGCCACACTGTACTCTATAGATAGACCACGATGATCCTATGACATTGCAATATACTAGTGCAGAACAATGTGATGACATTGCACTGTACCCTATTGGCAGCATGCGACGACCCTAGATCGTCGCACTGTGATGCATTGAAACCCACGACGATTCCTGTAGGAATTGTTGGAGATAGCCAAATTTGTTTTCTACCTAGTTTTACCTCAACTGTTTGGGATGAACTTCTAACACTACTGAATGATTGATTTATAAGTTTAATGCTTGCAATTGATTAATTTTCGAAAATTGAAAGTTTTTCTTTGTAAATTTTTCAAGTTTTGCTTTTGATTTTTGTCACAAGGGTATAATCTCTAGATCTTCATCCTGAGTGCTTGCTTGACAAAAAATATTTTATTTATTTAAAGTTTTGGATTGTTTTTACTTTCCGGATTGTTCATTGATTGAGAGACCATTTTTGTTTTGTATTTGACAAAAGGCTTTCCTATCATTTAATTTTTGTCTACATTATAGGTTCGATTTGGGAGTAGTGTTGAAAGTGTGTTAATTTTCTTGGATTATGCTTTATTTTCTTCATCACATCTCTGATCTAATTTGAGAAAGAAAGAAAGAACTGAAGTCATTCTTATTTTTAGTGATCTTTCACAAGAAAATTGTTGCATTCAAAATATTTGTTAAAAGAGAAAATTGGAAAATTTTGTAGCTTTTGATTATTTGGAATTTGTTCATTCAGAAATTGAGAAATTGTGTTTCGTAGCTTTTGTATTTCAAAAAGAGACACCTTCTCCCTATTGTAAATAGAGTTCATCGAATTGAAAGATTGCATAATCATCTCTTCTTTCATTTTATCGGGTCAAGGTCACATACATCATCAGTTTCATTTCCGTTTCCCTTTTGAGTAAACAACAGCCTTTAAAATACATCATAATTTTAAAATTTATTAGCAACTTTTATTTTCTAGAAATTCTCTTCACCAACATTAGATAGGATAGATATTTGGAATAGTTTGTAAGGCACACTCTCCAAAGCATCAAAACACACAATAGTATCTTTTGATAGGGAGAGTTCAAATCCACTTGCTACATTTTGTCCTGGGAAGCCCTTCTAACACAAGGGTCAATCATGATGTCGCATTAAGATTGACAGAGTTACTCACCTTGCTTTAACGGTCTTAGTGTATATATTGCGCATATTATTGGGGGTCACTTGAGAATAAAATCTTGTGGGGACCTTTTCGAGTTGATTTCGGGCTAGATACCCTTCCCTTGCACGTGGATCATACTGTCGTCTGTTTCCCCAGGCATCATTGTCGTAATTGGTAACCTTAGTAGCCTATATCTTTAGGGTCTTTACACGAGGTGACTGTGGAGGGGAAAGTCTTCATGGTACCTGGAATCGACGTTGGACAAACTCACTCGGGATCCTTGGAGGGTATACCCATGATTATGTGTGGGAGCTTTCACCAAGGAGTAAGTCTGTTAAGCAGGTCATCAACGTAACTTTTCCACCTACTTTATCCCAACCCCTTCTTGTCTTGATTTCACGACATTGTATTTCATCATCAAATAATCACTTCGAAATAAGAAGGCTTGTTTGCTTGGTTTGATTTCTAGATTTTATTAGTGAGTGTTGCTTGTTTCTCTACTTGGCCATAGATTTGTTTCGTTCTTTATTTCGTGTGGCCAACATCGACCCTCACCATTCACATAGGATGCAAGGGATACCTCCGGAAGATCTCTAAGATTATGTCCCTTTGCTTCCCAACTCACCATAGCGCTCTCCTGAAGGAGTAACTAATAACAAAGTAGCCTCTGAGATTGGAAGTTCAACTCCTTTAGAGGAATCAATACCTCCCATAAATCTATTATTGAGTGTTGCACAAGATCCACATTTTCTTCAGATAAATTCATCAGGAGACCTTATTGTTGATGAATATATTGAAGTACCTACTAGACCTAACATAGAGTATGGTGTAGACGATCCACTTTTTCAAAGTGAGTCGTTTAGAACACCGGTTCACACTGCTAGAATTTTTAATCCTAGCTCTGTCCCTGTCCATTATTTTTGGAGAACTTCTTCAAGACACGATTTTTTTGATAAACTAGGAATGAGTCCTAATCAACCTATGGCATCACAAATGCCTATGAATTACACTACTTTTAAAGTACCTTTAGATCATTTTACTGGCACAACCAATAATGTCGTCACAGTTTCAGACCAATTGTTGGTTAGTTCTCACTCAATTCTCCCTCTCCATATTTCTAGCTCTACCATGGTCCCACAAGTTACACCGATTTCTGCCAAAAATGTGGTTCTCACCCAAGCTCCTATTGGAACACCGCTTCCACTTAGATCAAATCCGTCACTACCCGCTAGGTATAATGATTTGAATACTTTCATTTCTATTCCTTCTCAGAATCCATCTGGAGGGTCTAATATTTTTGTTCCTCCTAGGTATAATGTTGTTAGTCATTTTGTTCCTACACCTACCCAGGTTCTCTACATGGGGCCTTACGTTCCTCCTTCATCATCTCCTAGAGGATCTAATCGTCTTGGCCCTAGTATCTCCAATCAAGTTGGAGGCCCCAGTCATTTTGTCTCTTTTGGTTTTCAAATTATTGGAGGTTAGCCTCAAGTTGGGGGGAAACCTCAAATTGGGGGACAACCTCAAGTTGGGGGGAATCCTCAAGTTGGAGGCCATAACCCAGTTTATGGGAAAAATATACCTGTATTACAATATCAACCTTGGAATCTTCCTTTCCAAGGGAATCAACAAACGTCTGGGGGGAAACATCCTCAATTTAATTCTTTTGTACCCCTTAATATCAGACAACCATATCCAGGTTCTATGAATCCTACTTGGAGTCAAAATTTTTAGTCTAATGCTCCTTTCCAAGGGAGCCTACCTAATCAACCAAACCCTATTGTCTATTCGACTCAAAATCCTCCACAACCGAATCTGTCAGGATTATCTAACTCTCTACAAACTGCTTATGGTCCTACTGGTATACCTACGAGACTTCCTCCTCAAAACTACCAGTTTCCTCAAGTGAACAAACAATTGCCTTTTCTTGCTACTTTGGATTTACCAGATTTATCTAGGATTTTGAATGACCCTATTTTTCATTCTCCTTATTGCCCTGTCATACCAGCCAAGTTACCATCTAACATTCCTAAGTTTGATGGTCGATCGAGAGAAGATCCAAATAATCACGTCATGAAATTCCATCTTTGGTGTTCTTCCAACTCATTGATGGATGAATCTATAAGATTATGACTTTTCCAATGAACTCTTACGGGTTCGACAGCCAAATGGTATGTTGAGTTACCATGAGGATTCTTTAATGACTTCAATACCCTAGCCATGGCCTTCTTAATGCATTACCAATTGCCAATTCGTTATGAGACATGAACTGAAATTTTGAGTTCATTTAAACAATCCTCTTCCACTCATATTTATGATCATATCCATGAGTGGAGGAGGATAAGATGCTTAATCAAAGTTCCCCTTCCTAATAAATTGTTGGCCAAGTAGTTTACCAAATCACTCATTGGTGCTATAGCCTGTAATGTTTCCATGGGTGGTGTCGTCACTGAAGAGCATGCGATTAGTTGTGATCAATATCTAGATCTCGTTTATTCACAAATGGGCACACTATATAAGTTGATCCTTGATGCTCTTCGTCCTTCTATGAATCCTACCCCAACACCTCTAGTGGCTTCTCATGTTGATGATGGCGCGATTCTCACTTTTCATGCCGGGACTCAGTCTAAACAAGATAGTCATACCAATCCCAAGTCTACTACCTATAATGTACAAAATACTCCTAATCCGACTCCTTCCCCTAGTAAAACCTCTAAAGTTAATTCGGTTCAATCTACACCTACCGGTAAAAATCAAAATAAGAAGAAAGGGAAGGGTAGGAATAAGGAGGAAAAAGATAATAATCAACAATCTGAGAAACCCAAAACACAACCTGTTGATGACAAGGACAAACGTAAACCTCATTATCCTTGCCTTATCTGTGATGAGGATCATTATAAGAATGATTTTCCACGACGTGTTGAGGTTACTAAGTTCCTGCAAGGGACCGAGACACCTCCTACACTTGTCGTCTTGTCACAACCTTTTCCTTCTCAACAACATGCCCAATTGGTCATTAATGACCAACCTTCTCCCTCTACAACATCTTATGCACTTATGTGTACTGGTGACTCCAAGAAGAATGAAGTTGCAATCACAAATCGAGCCAAAGATTATTCTCCTTCGAAAGAGAAATTTGGTGATTTACCACCTCCATTGGTTCAACCTCCTCCACCAACTTCACCTCAAAACGGTCCTCTTCATTTCAAACTATCAGGCCTAGATACATTTCTTCTTCCTCCTCCCAAGGGAATTTTTAGAAATCCCTCATTTAATCCTCACACACGTGCTGCCCAAAACTACACTATTGTAGAATACCTTGCTCACACACCCTCTGCGATGTCGGCTCTTGAAGTACTTCAAAGTTGTTCTACTCAACGGAAGGAGTTGTTAATGGATATTGGTGGAATTGATCCTACCAATACCAATTTAATAATCTTTGACTTGGAAGATCATATTCCAAGGCTTCCTCCTCAATTAGCATTTTAGATCCAATTTGTTGTGGAAAATAAGAATATATGTCGAACCATTATTGATAAAGGAGATTCAACTTGTGTTATGTCCGTTACTTGTTGGAAAGATATTGGCTCTCCTTCCCTTACCGAGTCGCACAATACTCTTAAATATTTTAATGGTACATGGTTTAAACCTTATGGTGTTCTTCCTTCATTGTCTATTATGTTAGAAGGTAAGGCGGTTAATGTTGAGGTTGAGCTCTTTGATGCACCTCTCGATTACAACCTTTTGCTTGGTCGTAGCTAGATTGATTCCATGTGCACAATTGTTTCTACTCTTTTCCGCGTGCTACGTTTCCCACACCAAGGAAAAGTCATTACTATTGATCAACCAGCCTTCTTTAATTTTGATTCTCATACTAGCAACGTAACTTTTATTTCGAAAACACCTCCCAGTTATGAGAATGTCGGTGTGGGTCTTTTAAAATATTCAACCTTGATGGGTACATTTCCTATTTCACCACTCGATATTCCTCCTCCTTTTTTTGCCTCGATTAACATGATATCAACCACTTTTCATGAAACCCCTGATTCTTATGACCCATGCACAATACCTAGCTCTGGTGACTATCTTTGTTATGACTAAAGAATTCCTTTAAGTCTGGAGGAATCAACTTATCAAGCTATTCAATTGACAAGTCCTTCTCCTCTTTCTCTCGGTGATACATATCCTGGTCCATTCCACGTGATCTTTCCTACTGAGAGATGATCATGATGGTCATTTCTATGGAAGATACTCCATGTGACAATGGGCATTTTGTTCTATTCTCTTCCTAGTACATGAGACCATAGAGAGTTACCAACGGGTTTCAAATCCATCTACTGTTGTTGTTATTTCCTCTGTTCCTGAATCAACACACGATGTTTTATATGAAGGGAACTTGAGTAATATTTCACCTACCATTCCTCTTGACATATCAATTAAACCCAGAGTCATGGAAAATGTTCATATTGGTGCCTCATGTTCTACTGATGAGGTCCGCACTTATAAAGCCCTTTTCCAAGAATTTCGTGACATTTTTTTCTGGAGTTATAAAGAAATGTTTGGTATCAATCCTGATATTGTTGTGCATGAGATTAAGACTTACTTGAATGCTAAACCCGTTCGATAGATACTTCGCCTGGTACATCCACGCAAAGTTGCTGCTATTAAGCTTGAAGTTGAAAAACTTCTTATCCTGTGGCTTTGACCGATTGGGTGTCCAATCTTGTTCCAGTTAACAAGAAACAAGGCACGATCCACGTTTGTGTATATTATAGGGATATAAACAAGGATTGTCCCAAAGACAATTAAACAACCCCTTTTGTTGACCAGATTGTTGACGAGTGTGACGCGAGTGAAACCTTCTCCTTAATGGACGGTTTCTCTGGCTATAATCAAATCAATATTTTACCTATGGATCAACATAAGAATGATTTTATTTTCCCTTGGGGAACCTTCGCATACCGAAAACTACCTTTTGGTCTCAAAAATGTTGGTGCGACTTTTCAGGGCACTATGTCTTACGCTTTTCACGACATTAATCACATAGTACAATCCTATCTAGATGATCTAACGAAGGATTCTATGCATCGTCAAGATCGCCCGACACATCTACGGGCCATTTTCCTACGCTGTCGTTATTATCACATACGTTTGAATCCACACAAATGTGTTTTTTGTCTGGAATCCAGACGACTTGGTTTTATCGTGTCTATACATGGGATTATGGTAGACCCCTTGAAGGTCAAGGATATTCTCAATTTAGCTCCTCCTTCCACACTATGCCAACTCCAAAGTTTGCAAGGTAAGGAAATTTTTTTACTTCGATTCACTCCCAACTACGCTGAATTAACGAAAGGATTTACTCGGCTTCTCAAGAAAGGTTACGATTTTGTATGGGATGAAACTGCCAACAAATCCTTTGAAGCTTTAAAACTCGCCTTAACCCGTACACCATTGTTGTTTCCACCTAATTATAGTCGAGATTATTTCCTATACTTAGCTGCTTCAGAATCTACCATTTCTATGGTTTTAGTCTAAGAGGATGATTCACACGATGAACATGTTATATACTATTTGAGTCGGAGTCTCACGACTACCGAAACCAAATATTTACATCTGGAGAAACTGGCCTTGACAGCTATTCAAGCTATTCAATGTTTGCGTCACTACATCTTATTACACAGAAAAACAATAATTTTCGATTGCAACCCCATGTAACATATCCTTACTCGACAATTGATGGGGGGCAAGTACTCTAAATGGATATTTATTCTCTAGAAGTTTGATTTGGAGTTTGAACACGCCAAGTCAAAGAAGTCTTCGGTTTTTGCTGAATTGATATGTGACCTTCCCTCTACTGAAACAAAAACTGTGGCAGAGGATTCCTTACTTGACGAATCCCTCTTTCTGGTCAGTTTTGATGACATATGGTATGGAGATATTATCATCTATCTCCAGACCCAAAATTTCCGACCTAATATTTCTAGTAGAAATCGTCATCGTATCCGGTATCAAGCCTGTCAATACATTATCCTTGGTGATACCCTTTACCGCCATGGTATTGATTCCATATTTCGATGATGTCTCACCTACAATGAAGTTGAGAAAGCTTTGAATGACTGTCACTCTGGAGCATGTGGCGGTCATATGTCTGGGTATGCCATTGCCCAAAAGATCTTAGGAGACAGTTATTTATGGCCTTCATTGTTTAAGGATTGCATTACTACCATCCAGAAATGCCATGTTTGTAAAACCTACAAGAATAAGATCTGATCTCACCTTGCTCCTCTTCACCCTATAGTTTTCGTCAGTCCATTCACTAAATGGGGTATTGAATTCATGACATGTAATCCTCACTCGACCAAGGGGCATGGATACATTATTGTAGCTATGGAT
The DNA here is from genome assembly GCA_032191745.1 of Picea mariana. NCBI lineage: Eukaryota > Viridiplantae > Streptophyta > Pinopsida > Pinales > Pinaceae > Picea > Picea mariana. The sequence goes on from JASDQU011404305.1 coordinate 89,903, forward strand.
TATTTCACTAAATGGGCCGAGGCGATGACTACATTTGATAATACTGGGAAAACTGCAAAATTATTCATATTCAATCATATCATTACTAAATTTGGTGTCCCTCAAGCCATCGTTACTGATCATGGTAGTCATTTTCACAATTTCATGATGTATGAACTTACTGAGAAGTTGGGTCTTCGACATGAAAACTCAACCCCCTATTATCCACAGGCCAATGGCTAGGTTGAAGCAATTAACAAAGTTCTCACTACTATGCTTCAACGAATGGTAGGAATTCACAAGTCAAATTGGCACATGATGTCGTTCTTAGCCTTGTGGGCCTATCAGACATCCGTTGAGTCTACCACAGGATTCACACCTTTCCAGTTAGTATATGGTATTGAAGAAATTTTTTCGATTGAATGTGAAATCCCATCTTTGAAACTAGATGTCGAACTTCTCCCTAACATCTCAACTGAAGAGGAACATATTTTGTATTTGATGCAATTAGATGAAACCCATCGTGATGTTGCCTTAGTCATTGAAACTTAGAAGAAGCATGTCAAAGCTCAATATGACAAGCATGTCAAACCATGTTTATTCTCTGAAGGTGATCTAGTTCTTCTTTACGAACAAGATCGTGACTTAATAGGGGCCAGTAAATTCGAGCCCATGTGGACGGGACCTTATATTGTGAAACACGTGTTGAAAAAAGGGGCTTATGAGCTGGTAGATTATAATGGAATTCCTTTGAGTGAACCCCAAAATGGGCTTTACTTAAAGAAGTACTATGCTTAAAACCATTTTTGCATGAGTTTTGTGTATTTAGTGTATCATACTCTTGTGTGCTTTTTCGTTTTTGTGACGCAGACTCACACACACACTCCTAAGTCCGCTCACAGGATTGTTCTGTCTAGTTTGTGAGCCGAAGCGGCTCTTTCGACTCCTATTGGAATCGCACATGAATTGATCCACATGTCCATCCTTTTCCCCTGTCACGCTTCTGCACCTACTAGATCTCTCCTCGACAGAAATTTCAGGTTTCGGGGTTTTCTGATTCCGATTGTCGAGAACCTCAGTCTTATCGATCTTCTGATCTCCGATTTGCCGATTTTTTGAAGCGGCTTTAACTTCAGTTAGCCCCCTGGGCTATACCTTTGGTCCACATGACCTCCCCTTATATGACCGCAGTCCCTTTCAGGGTTTCGTGAGTCAAGCGCCTGACCTCTTGGTCTCTTGACTCCTGAAGTGCCAATTCCCAAAATGTCGAAATGGCCTTGCCTTTCGGGATTTTCCCCGAAGTTCTAAATTGTTGCCATGCGTCCCCTCTAGATGGATGACCCTCGTTGTTTCGTGATTTTGGGTTTTTGAAACACCGAAATGCCTACGGGTTCTTTCCCTCCGAAGTTCTGATTCCCGACCTCCGATATGACGAAGTGACGTCAGATGGCCCCACAACGGAGCTTTCCACCTTGTCGGGGTTTCAGACTTTGCGTTTCTGAAATGCGCGTGTTTCTTGTCCTTAGGATTCACGATCTGCTGAATCCCGATATGATGATGGATTTTCCTATCGAGATTTTTTTTTGAAGGCCTCGATTTCTGCCACACGTCCCTTCAAGATGGACGGTTCAGATCTGTTTCGGGATTTTCAACTTGGAAATTCCCGAACTCCTGTCCTCAGGACTTCCGATATACCGATTTACGATATCCTGATAAGCCAACTCTTTGGGACTTCCTTCTCCCTGTTCATGAAGGCTTAAACCTAGTGCAACTCCTGTCAGATCCAACGGCTGACAGGTAATTAGACCAAGATCTGACGGTCCAGATCCATCCTCCTTGTGCGCTCCTCCTGCTGCTCCCTAGACGTGAAACTCTCAACGGTTCAGATCCTTTCTGTAGTCTGATCGAGCGATGACTGTGCCTCCTCCTGAGCTTCTTTACACGTTCTTCCCAGACTTGGAAGAATTCTTATTTCTCAAAGGCCTCAACCTTTACCTTCTTTCTTCTCTGCGAACTCTTCGATTTGAGTCCTCCTGCGCGTATATGAAAATGCTATCCCTCCTGAGCTTTTGGAACTCTGAACTCATCAAAGAGTTCTACGGCTTCTACACCTCCTTGTAGCTATGGCTTCGTGTGCTGAAAGAACTACTCCTCCTGAGCTTATCCTTCGAATCCTCAAGGGATTCTGACGTCTGCACTCCTACAGAGTCTTCACATGCACACAAAGGTGCTATCTCTCCTGATCTTTCCTGTAGCTTTGAACTCTAAGGAAACTCATCATTTTTCCTTTCTCCCTCAAATGGAGAATTGGGATGCCCTTATGGCTATCCTTCCCTCAAGCAACCTCTTGCTGAGACTTTCAGTGTGTTCAAAAACCCTGTGAAGGTCCTTCTCCTTGGACTCTTCTTCCAAAATACAGAAGTCAACAGAGTTCTCTTCTTGTGCCTTTCTGCACACTATGTCAATGCCCTCCTGACAGAGTTATACAGAACTCACAACAGAGTTCTTCTGTGCACTCCTTGCACTGGCTCAATGCCCACTTGGCAGAGCTTCACAGATCTCTTCAGAGATTCTGTCTGCAACTGTGTTCTACTCCACAGCCTTGCCTTCTGAGGTATTCAGCAATCTCACAGGTCTTTCTTCTGAGTTGTTTATTTCAACTTCTATGCCCACCTGGCACGCCTCTGTCTAACTCCGCAAAGTTCAGAAATGCACCCCCTGTGCATGGCTATCAGAACCCGCAACGTTCTGTCACACTCTCTTGGTGTGAAACCTCAAAGACCTCCCAAGATTGAAGCCAAAACAACTCCTACAAATTCATAAACATAACATACATTCACATCATATAAAGAACACTCTCAGACATTCATTTAACACATGAAAGATGCAGGAAAAACTGTTGTTTATATTAAATGGAAAATGCTTGTTTGTACAAGGTGTTCTTGAAAACAGACTTTAACAGAGTCTCAACTCTTTCTCTTCTGCTCTCTTCCCATAGACCCTAACTCTTACCAACTCTTCTATCATTCTAAAAACTCCCTCTCCAAATGAGATCGAAATTGATCTTTTACATGAGGGGGATCTTCGAGCTCTTCCCTCCAATCTACCTACCCTATTCAATTACATTGAATGGGCTGTCTAGTCCACCATCTAGATCTAGATCTCAGCCTTACAAACATTAAAGGACTACCTACTCTAATGCCTAGACAAAGGCACGGCTCCATGGCTCAACAGCCTACAACATTAATTACATTCAAATTCAAAGTTGAAGATGAGGGATGCACCTCTCTTCAACCTTGAATGCATGCACTGACATGGCTGGCTGGCTCGCTCGCTGACATGGAGAGATGCTCCTGCATCATTTTGGTTCCACCTTTTGGCTGCTTACCTTGAATTGTGCTTGGTTTCTAGATGTCGGTGTCTTCGCTACCCTATATCGTCTTTGTTGATGACACTAGTCATAGTACTCAAAACTTAGCATCTGCTGCTTGGTCAATCTATGCAACTACGGATGAATTGATCAGTTTACATGGTGTTTTCCTTGGTCATGCAACTAATAATATCGCAGAATACAATGAATTTATCGAGTTATTAAATGACGTCATTTCACTTGGAATCCGTCACATTATTGTACAAATTGATTCATAGTTGGTAGTACTACAGTTGAGTAACGTTTATTCCATCTGAAGTCCTACTTTGTTACGAGTATATTTACAAATTCACCTCTTGGAACAACATTTTGATTACATTGAATATAAACACATTCCTATATGTCTATATACATTGACAAATGCAGTGGCTAATTATGCATTAGATAGATATTTGAGACATTTATAAATCCAATCACACTTTTTATAGAAACAAGTAAGCTGGTAGGAACTTTATATTTATAATGATAAAATTTTACAAAAAGTGTTTTGTTCAGAGACCAAAATATCAAAAATATGAAGCTCACGGCTTTGTGTATAAAAATCATCAAGGATGTTGCTCGCTATAACAAGCGATTTCTCGTGCTACTCTACAAAATAGTCGACCAGTAGATGTGGATACGCCCACTGTGTGGCATTGGTAGTGCCTAGGGAGCTCATCCACAGTAGCGTCAGGGACATGCATGGTCAGTCCTTGTTGATGGGCGAAACAGTCTGTCCGTCAATTGGGAGAGTGGAACCTGTCCAAGGTTGTCTAAATAACCCAAGCCGTTTGAAATGGACCACCCTGACGAGTTTAACAGCTCCGTTGGCCGCTCTAAGGTCTCCTAAGAAAACCAAAGAGAGAATTGATCTGAGCTAAGTAATCTAAAATAAGGAAACTAGAAACTAATAAAACAAACTAAAATCAACTAAAACAAACGAACTAACTAAATAAAAGAAATTAAACTAAAATAAAGGAAACTAGAAACTAATAAAACAAAGATAATGAACTAATATACTAAATATAAACTATTCTAACTATTAAATGCAATATACGTATTACTATAATAACTCAAATCAACTATCTAATTATCAGCTGCAATATTACTTATTCACAAATGTATATTATAAACAACCTACAGATTTATTTAAAACTTGCAAAACTGATATGTTTTCTGCCCTAAGACAACCAAGAATCTTTTTGATTTTTTATATTTTATGAAAAAGAAATAAAGATTACTGAAATTAAACAACCTAATATAAATCTAATTAAAATTATATCTAAATTAAACTACTTAATGAAAACAGTAAACACAAACTAATTGACCTGGAAACGCTCCAAGTCTGCCCTGTGTGCGATGACTTCTAAGCTGGTCGGAGGAAGAAATTTGCACCGGTTAATCCCAATGCTTCTCGTAAACGATCGGCTGTGCTGCTTCTTGAAGTGTTTTACAGGACAAACAAGACATAAAAGAAAATCATAACAATCTTATGATTATAAATTCATGCAATAAGGGAAACCTGTTATGCAAGAAACTTATATATAACAATTCAATCTATGAAGAAGATAAACCTGTCATTCACAAACTGAATGAACAATTGTTATGTCTTTTATCTATTTGGAAGAAACAAGAGATGGATAGCAGTGATCAAAATTATATCATTTGCATTTGATTTAGATAGCTAAAGTAGTCATAAATCATACACAAATTAGATATACAAGACATGAAACAAAATGTTGATATATTGAAAAGCTAAAGCTATGACAAAACATCAATTCTGCTCCAGTCTGCATTAGAGTTCCATATCCTTGTTCTCCCACGAATGAGGATGCCTATTATTACAAAAACCATAGGTTTATATAGGTTTCTCACAAGGTAAAACATCCTTGTGAATAATAGCAAATTGTTTTACATAATCTGGGAATAATCCTAGAATCAACTAAACTAAGAAAAATGAAATGCAAGTAGAATCTGTAAAACATCCCCTAACTACTCAGCATATCTATTGCCAATTCGAATTTGCCTGCAATAGAACACAAAGATCAAATTAGAAGGATATTTTATTAGGAAAACAATAAAAAATTGACTTTACAGACTCAGCTACAGAATCATCTGATTCTGTAGCTTGTCAAAAAATAGTAAACAGGACCAGATCTCAATCAAATCAAATCATCTTTTGATAATCCTCAAAATGAATTATTAAAAATTCAAGTGAATTTATCATTTAAATCAAATCATATCAAAATACATGCAATCATAACAGAGTAAAGAATGCTCTGTTTTTAGTTATCACAAAATCGGGGCAAATAGTAATCATACTGTTTCGTATCTAGATGCAATTACAAGCCAATCGTATGATGTAATCCAAAATAGACATGATAATAATCGATCCTTATCACAATCGATTGGTTATAGCTGTGTAAAATTCATATCGTTTTATTCTATTGTCAAAATGAACAGGCTGTTGCAATTACAATCAAAACGGAACATATCCATTAAAATTTGTTGTAGAATTACGGTTGCTGAGTATCGCATGGTGAACAGACATGAAAAAAATAATGATCATAACCATCGTTGACTCATTATAGTCATAGCAATAAATCGATATCGCAAAGATAGGTAAATTGTTTTAGAATGGAATCAGACCGAATGAGTAACAATCAAATGCATTTCGTTATTGATCACCACACAGTCAACCGACAGGGTCTTGACAGAGTCAAAAGAATCCATAATATAAACTAGGAAAATAACCGAAATGAATATGGCTGAGTTTAATTATAGACACAAATCATAAGACTGGATACGATCAATCTCATTCCTCAAATCGAAATCAAACGATATATTTGTTGCAATCAAATGCGGTTCAAATCGCAACAACCACTGTTCATATCCATTTGAAATTTGATTATGTAACAAATAATACACGTACTGGTCCGAGCATAGAATATACAATCACAACAACTAACCAATTTTCCCATCATATCGTACAGGATATAACCAAATCGAACAGAGATATTGACTGTGTTCCAAAAATAGAAATGATATCAACAATCCTTAATAACAGAGTATTCAAATCAAATCATGATCAATCAAATTAAATCTAATCAAAACCAATCCAAAAATTAATAATCAAAACTTATATACAACAAATGCATGATAGAGCAGGTCAACAATGTACACCGAATTTATGATCATGCCATATAAATGGGTGAAAATTATACCAGCAAGATTGCTGAGGCTATGCCAATTTGGAATTGACGATTGCCGTGGCTGACTCGACATTCTTGAACAGTATTGAACCAGTTGTCCGTTGTTTCTTGTTAGAGGGTTCCACCTTCGCGTTACGACCAGTGAGCTTAGCCACTTGGTTCTCCAAATCATGGATTATGGATTGCAACATCGACACAACCATTTCAACGTGCCATCCATCAAATGTAGAACCAACACCATATGTTATATTCATGCGCCAAGTGTATAGTTCAATCCAACATGAAATCCAATATTAACCAACGATCCATCATATCAATCAAACATATTAAACCGATGTTAATCCAATCGTGCCAATGTATAGTTTGAAACTGTGATCGTTCAATGTAAAATCAAACTCACAAAACAATGTACCAAGCAACGATCCAAACTACAAAATTGAAATCCAAAAGATTAATCAACGCGCCTTTGTAAAACTCAAACCCTTGCCATTTCATATCAAATCAAACTTATAATATTACCAATGCATTTGTTGCACATTCAAATGTTTATATTTCAAAGTTTTTAGAACATTTCAACCCAAAGATCTGATATAATCAATAAGTCAAGAGCTCATAGCAATAAGGATCAAAGCATATAAGACCAAAATCAATCATGACCTTTATAGAATCAAATGTAACCAATAAATCTTCATGCTCAATAGCTTATTAATCAAATAGATCAAAATGCGCAATCAAGGTAAGAGTAGGCCAAGGGACATAGTTTGAAAGAACCTTTGTAGTCATGTGATAAACCAATGGTAAAGTGTCTTTCAGAAAATTAATGAAAGACGACGACAGTCCAAACAACGATGGAGGGGTTTTCACACTTTCAGTTGTGAAAACTGAATCAAAACCAAATTGCGATCGTCGCAAAAATGAAACAGATGTCTAGTTGTACAATGCGACAATGAATTGTCGTTTAGAAGACAATTAGGTGAAGGCAGCTTTTTCTAGGGCTATAATAAAAAATTGAATTGGCTGCCAACAATGGCGACATGATGGGAGAAGAAGTTATCTTTGTCAAAAGAAATGAATTCAGATCAGGACAACAAAGAAAAATTCGACTTAAAACAACTACCAGAAAATCGTACTTAACATCATCATCAACTATCTTTTCCAGCGATGTTTCAAAAGATGCAAACAAAGAACAGTCTTTAAGATCAGCAAGTCATGATTTTTATGATAGAATCTTCAATACTGTTGGCATGGCCACTGCTGCCTGCAGGCGTCCATAGCCTCGACAGGGTTTCCATTTAACCCACTGGGACGTCTTTATCCTGTCAAGAAGTTCTAGATTAAAATAAAGGACTTTGAAAGAGGTTTCTCATTTTTTTACAGATTTTCATTTACCCGACATTGCTTCGCTGCCAGCAGGCCTGTTCAGTACCCCGACGAAGTTGTCTTGGCGCCATGCTTGCATTTACCCGCTGCCAGCGGACCTGTTCAGTATATCGGTGGGTTTACAAACACTTCCCACAGCTCTTATTAACATTTTTATTTTGTTTTTCTTTTATAGATAGCTGAGCGGGGTGACGCTGAAAAATCTTGATATTTTCTCATATTTTTCAGACCTCATCAGAAATTTTTTAATACTGTCCTTTATTCAGCTCCAGAAATGTTTTATTTCTAAAACAACTTGCTGTGACAGGGAGACATCCTTTTGAGTCATTCCTTTACGGAAAAGGGATAGCGTAAAAAGATAAATATGATCATGACAAACTTCACTCGGAGATTGAAATTAGTAAACTTCTTTCAAACAACATTTTCCAATATCATTTTGAAATATATATCATTGATGTTTGTACAATTTTCCAGAAATTATTTCAGCGAAGAGATTTTCCCATGGTCTTTGTCTGAATGGCTCGGTATACAGGCATGCATATGTTTCATAAAACACACAAAACTGATTCAATCAAATCAAAATCAAAACAAGAAACAAACGGAAAAAAGCAAACAAAAGGAAGTATTTACATAATATACAAGGGCAATAATCATGCGAAGTATCTTTTCAGGGCTTGGCCATTCACCGGATAGGTGTCAAGCTGCCCTTAAAGATTCTATAAACGAAAGGAACTAGGACCCAACTTTTCAGCAATCAGAAATGGCCCAAGCCACAAATTTTGAAACTTAGTGTGCTCACCCTTCCTTCATGTGGTTTGTCCCACTTTAAAATGAGATCGCCTACTTTGAAATTCTTATCAGAAGCAGAACTAGAATCGAACAATCTTTTAATCAATTGTTGATTTTGGTCTAACTTATGTTTAGCTTGGGTTCTTACTTCTTCTAACTTCATCAAAGCGTTAATACGACTTTCTAAGGGGGGACAATCTTCTTCTTGAACTTTTTGTGATAATTGGAGCGAAGGAAGAAGAATGTGAGGTGGCAAAATGGATTCTCTGCCATAAACAAGGAAAAAGGGAGAGTTACCTATAGCGGATTTAGGTGTTACCCTATCAGCCCACAGTGCATGAAGTAGTGCGTTGTGCCAGTTCTTGTGATTTTCAGCCACAGTTCTCTTGATAATCTTGATCAAGTTTTTTGTTTGTCGATTCTGCTAAGCCATTTCCCTGGGGGTAGTAACTAGCAGAATACTTGAGCTTTATTCCTTTCTCTAAAGAGAACTCACTCATCTCTAGGGAAGAAAAGTACGAAGTGTTATCAAAGAATAGACAATCAAGGATGCCAAAATGAGTGATGATATTCGAATTCAGAAAGGCAATCACCTGACTTGTGTTAACAGTTTTTAGCGCGGCGGCTTCAGACCATTGAGTAAAGTAATCAGTGGCTGTCACAATATACTTGTTCTATTGTGAGGATGGAGGGTTAATAGGGCCAATGATATCAAGGCCCCATTGCTAGAAAGGAGAATCGACTGTGACAGGTTGCAAGGGAAAGGCTGGTTTTTGTAACCGCCCTGATGCTTTCTGGCAAATGATACATTTTCGGCACAAGGCATGGGCGTCTCTAAAGAGTGTAGGCTAGTAGTAACCAGATCTTAAAACCTTATGAGCAGTGGTATCACCACTGAAGTGACCACCAGCTTCTCCTGCATGCAACTCAAGCAAGACTCTTTCTGCTTCGTCTTTTTCAAGACAACGCATCAGTACGCCGTCAAAATTTTGACGAAACCGTATACCATTAACTAGATGAAAGGAGGCGGACTTTAGTCTCAAAGCTCTTCTCTTGGCGGGGTCGAGGTGACGAGGTGCTGATCCATGTTGAAGACAATGTCTAATATCGTCGTACCAAGGACTTACGAGGCTTTGCGTGCAACAAATCAAATTCTGATCGTGTTTTTCTAGGTCTGACGTATCACTATCTTNTGACCTCTCACAATCTGTGCTGGGGTGATCTCTAAGTCATACTCCTACAAGGAGGTGACCCAGTTGGCTCTTTTCTCTCCTAACTCCTTTTGCACTAATAAGTTCCTTACGGCCAGGTAGGGGACAATGATCTTCGTCCTCGACTTCAAAAGATATGACCGGAAATGCTTGACTGCCTTAAAGATAGCGTAGGCTTGACGATCGACCGCTGGGTAGTTAAGTTCAACACCTTTGAAAACAGAGCTCATAAAGGCAATGGGTACTTCGTTGTTCTCAGAATTCTTCTGAGTTAGGACCGCATCATAGGAACAATCAGAGGCAAAAGTATAAAGTGTAAAGTCTTGAGAGAAATCAGGGCTCATGAGAGACAGAGCGTCGATTATGGCCTTCTTTATATCGTTGAAAGCTTGGTTTTCAGTAGGTCCCCAGTGATATTGGGTGTCCTTATTAATCAGGTTCTGGAGAGGTCTGACCATTTCGGAGAAACTGGGCACAAATCTTCTTACGAAATTGATCTGGCCTAAGAAAGACTGCATGGATTTCTTGGAGGTAGGTGGGGGAAGTTTGGCAATGACCTGGGTCCTCTCGGGGTCAATAATCATTCCATCACTAGACACAATAAATCCTAGTAATTTACCCTGTTCTACTGCAAAGATGGACTTCTTGGGCTTCAAGGAGATGTCGTATTTACGACATCGAAGTAGAATGGCTCCCAAGTGAGTTAGATGATCGTCTTTGTTTTTGGAATAAACGGTCACATCATCTAAGTAAACTACTACAGAGTGATTGATTAAGCCTCTAAAAGCAATGTCCATCGCTCTCTGAAAGGTAGCGCCGGCATTAATCAATCCAAAGGGCATTTCACGATAAGCATAAGTGCCCCACGGGGTACGGAAGGTAGTTTTTAGTTGGTCT
>JASDQU011404306.1:3384-22025 GCA_032191745.1 Picea mariana
GAGTACCAGAGCGTGGTGAAATTCGCAGCGAGCAGCTTGAATGAATCGATGTCTGGGAAGGTTGCACCTTCCAGCATATCCCAAGTTGTAAACACGACGAGGATCAACAACTAGCTAAACTGGAACTCGTAGCCCTAATCTAGAGCTTCGCAGAAATCGACTTCTATCTGGTTGACTAAGTACTTCGCCCAGTTCATCTCTAATCCCTCCACGCACTTTCATGCGAGGTCAACCATATACTCTATGACCTATGTGGGTCTGTTCTTTCGAACTAGTTTACCAGCAATCAAATGGCAAGCAAGGCACACTGCACCCTTCTAAATGGAGGATACCTTGTAGCCTCACATCCCCTTCTCTACATCCCCTTAGATGTCTTTAATATTCTGTGGAAGGGAATGATCTGCAACCTTCCCTGGGTAAAAGTCATGTGGGTCGGGTCCTTGCATGCTCAATCCAGTGATCTTATGGATCAGCGTCAGATCGATGTTAATACCCATGTCTATCGATAAATAACCACCACGGAAGCACGAAAATAAGAGTTTAACGCACATGTTAACCTCCTGGTGCCTTCCAAAGTGTGGAATTTTTATGACATTAAGGATAGTGGACTACACGATGTTCATGGTCCATAGTTGGGGAATGATCTTCGATCTCTTTCCCTTCATCTTAGTCAAGTACTTGTGAGGCACGAGCATGTTGTAGGTCTTGCAGTCCCCTAGATTATAGTCATTGATCTTTAAGGTTGGAATCCTCTCCAACTGCGGTCTGACTACACGTATCCCATTCGGGATGAACGCCATGATGACTATGTAGTCGAAGTCCCTCGGGACACTGTCACGATTCACCATGTCGGCTAGAGGCAGGATGTAGTCGGCTAGAAAAGACAAGATTAAATTCTCATTCGCTAAGTCATCTATGTGCTTGGTTCTTTTCTCATCTGCAATGTGGGATGGTCTGGATCCATGAGTAGTTGACGTGAAGTATTTCACTCCTTGCGTCAATGAAACTTGAACTCCTGTGGACAATACTCTCTCTTCCATAAGGTCGATTAGAACTTCTTCGATGAATTTATTTATGGCGCTGAGATTGACTGACATACATGCTCGGATCAGATAAATCAGGTGGATGAATGAATGCTCAAAGAAATGGAACATGTGTCAATCTCAATAAACACAACGCGGTAGCAATGAGTTCTCTTGTTGGCTCAGATACAATTCACAAAGGTGTTCTCGGTGCAACAGTTGATGGAATAAGTAGACAACGATGTAACAAATCTTCTCCAATGGACAAGAGGCCATCATCAATGCATTTTTGTCTGTTACGACATGGTCCCAATGGTCCGATGGCGAGCTTTTTGGTCATAACTGTTGTTCTAACCATTTGGGGCATCAAGCTAATGGTTATAATTATTTCAATGACTATATTGATCCATCATGGCGAAGTTCTATGTTGTGTGTTGTTCTGATATCCTGGCGAAGTTCCAATTTTTCAAACCTTCCCTCTACGAAGTCCTCTTGGGAACCTCTATCATTTTTTCTAGCTTTGCTTTCTTCTTACTAAGCTTTCTAGCCTTTTTCCCTGTGATATGCGTTATTGGGTTCCTCTTCCCATTCTGATTCTTATCTCTTTTTGGTATAGTAACTTCGCGATGTTGAGATTCTTTCATAGGGTTCAAGGGAAATACTTCCTTTCTGACTGGGGTAGGTGCTCTGTTCTTCTAGGAGTCTTATTGTGTTTGTTCAACTTCAACATCCAAGTTTTTGGTTTTAAATATCTTCGATTTGTTCTCATGTTCTTCAATCAAGTGCGTTATCCTCCTAGTCATGAAATTTTTTAATTCTTTCTTCTTCTATTCAAAGACTTCCTCTTCTTTTCTTCTGGTCTGATTTCTCTCAATCCAAGGTTTTCCTAATAACATAGGAAATGGGGCGTTGTTCTCAATAAACTTAAAAACCTCAAAATCTTCCTCTGTCGTAGTTCCATGAGAACTCATAACTATCTGGGTGAGTCTTCCACGTAGGGTTATCAACTTTCCTCTAAATAATCCTATTCCTCCTAATGATGGAATCATAACAGAATTTCCTAAAATTTCCCAGGTTCTTTCTGTCATAATATTCACATGTGTTTCCTCATTTAGAACACAGTCTATGTTGAAGTCTTCTATTCTTGTTTCTATTCACTCTTTTTCTTTGAAGATCTTTGATAAGTTGATATTTTTGTGATCATTCAGGGTTTCTTTGATTTGTAGTAATACAGTCTCTGATTCTCTCTAGGGTTATGTCATCGTCTTAGTTTCTTGATCTTCCTTAGGGTTTTCTTGTCTCATATTCATTCTTTCAACCTTAGCAATCATTATAGGGAAATCCAAAACTTTATGATCCATAGCTTGACAACAAAGACAACTAGGTCTTCTACCAGAGCATTCCTTAGCAATATGTCCCAGTCTTATGCAATTATAACAAAGAGTTAATCTTCTCTTTCTTTGAAATGATCCCCAACCTTTCCTATAGTGCGCACTAGGATCATAGTACCTAATCTGCAAAAAATTCTTTCTAGGTTCCAACATCCATTTGTTGGTCAAAACATTTTTTCTATGCATAGAAATAACATATCTTTCATTATTTTTGTAAGATCTACTCATATCAAACCTTCTTTCATCTAGTTCTTCCCTTCTTTTCAATCTAGGACAAAATTTATCAAACATACCTGGATCCATACTTTTGAAACAAAGATTTCCACTTATCTTTCCTTTTTCAATCAAAACTTTTCACTGTTCTTACCTTTATTGAGCACAAAGCTTCAAGATCTTACCTCTTTTCTTCAAATCTGACTTCTGTTCTTAGCACAAAGATTTACAATTCAAGTAGAGTATTGTGCACTTGAGAAATAGATCTACAAAAAAAGATTTCTCTTTTCTTCAGTTCCCAACAATCACAGTTTCAGGTCCCGACAACAGAACAATTTGTTAGCACAAGGGTAGACCTAGGGTTCCACGCTACAACAACACACCAAAAAAACCCTAACTACCGACCCTTTTGGCAACACCTACAAAGAAGATGAAGTCTCACCCGAGGTAGAAGCAGGGGTGGTTGCAGGACTCATATATCTACAACCTTAGATGGGACATCGATCTGTGATTACAACACCTTAACAAAGCACGTAGCAATTATAGTTCATCAGTATTTAACCAGTATCTACTTCACAGATAAAACCCTAATTTACAGAGCACCATAGTTTTCACCCATATCTATCCTTTTCAATAACTAAGCACATTCACTTGGGTTAGATCTAGCATTCATCCATATTATTAAGCACAAATCATTAACAGATCTATCTATCATTCATCTATATCAAATAATTTAAGCAAGTAAACATGTAAACACATCAATACATCACACAAATCATAGCAACACAGGATATACATGGTTCACCCCCAGCCTGGGGCTATGTCCACCAAATCTTCTTCTCTTTTATTATCTTCGGTCAATCAGCTACTTGCACAGAGCCACAATGTCCTACTCTGCATAGGAAAAGAGATTTGTGCACACCTCACCAAATCCTCCTTCCCAAGCTAGGTTACAACACAAATCTTCTACTCAATCTCTTACAGTCACTTTCACTTAGCCTTCCAAGTCTCACACAACATGAAAAAATCATGTACACTATCTCTTTCACTTAGCACTTGGTATCACACACTTGTGCCTTTTAACTTAGCATACACACACCTGTTACTTTGCACGTAGAATACATACACACTTACTTACATCGCCTATCTTTCTATTTATACATTAAAAAAGAGGCCTAAACATGGGTAAACCCATGGGCTGACATCCCCATACTTGTTACATAAGACAAAAACCCAAAAGGCCCTAAAACATGGTCGAGATCACACGATCTCTTCTTCAACTTGCGCTCCACCTTCAATAGCCTATTGATGTCCCAAAAGTAGGTCAAACCTCACCAAGGATCCTCAAAACTTGGTCAAGGGCCAACACCCATGGAGTACATTGTGGCCATCTCAAAGAGTAGATTCAACTGGGGAGAAATCATTTCTATACAATTGATCACCAACATATTGTAGGCCTAGACACGAAAGGATGGAGAAGTGCTTGCTTTTCACATAGTATCATACCTACTAGACGTAATCTACACAAGGAACATATTCGCATGAATGAATTTGATTTGACATGTCATCGATCTGCCTATACATGTCTACTTCAACATTCTCTGGGAAAACATGTATAAACAATATTATTCTCATGTGTCATGAATTTATAGCTTGAGTGTATTTTATTATTTTCAAGAAAGAATCTCAAGACTATCGGTAGTGGCCAAGAAAATGATCTCAAAAGTAGTCCACTGGTACCTAGCAGAAACCACGACTTATATCAGGGTGTTTGGGGCCACCAACATACCACATTTACCCCCCTCTCACGTCCTAGACAGGCTCGTCATGGGAGAAATATGTTAACAAACCATCCTGCAAGGTAATTAGATATAATAAATATAAGAGGACTTCCTAGAAGGTTCTACTTCTAGAAAGTCCTCTTACATTTATTATATGTAATTACCCATTTATTATATTTAACTACCATAGTGGGCCTTATTTAATAATATAGTGGACCTATTCCACCTTACATTGAATGGCCTCCACTATTATCACTATGGGCCCTCTAGGCCCCCCCACTACCTCTCTAGCTACCTTACAGATATAATGCCACTTTGGTTAAGGACAAGAAGAGAGAATTCATACCCTATGGTTTCAATATGGGGTTTTACATGGTGAAGGATACTACGCAAGATAAACAAGAGGGTTTGAGCCAGATGGAATACATATTCCCCATAGGTTGATTTCGTAAACATGACCCTAGAGGCCCGGTACTTCAGCATGCATAAAAAGTCTCTTCTTGTTAGCCATACACACATGATAAGTTATAAGATGAAATCTTTACAGAATGTTCTCAGGACTGGGAGGAGGTACTCCAAAGGAAAGATAACCCAAATATGACCAGATTTAAAGTGATGAGTATGGAAGAGCATGTCAAGACTATAGAACAATCATCTTAGGAAGCCCTCAGAGTCAAAGATAAAAGAAGATAAATTGAAGCAACAAAGGCGTAGATAAGAGGAAATTTGTTACTAGAATAATCCCAAAGGGTCATAGAAAGGATGCAAGATGACCCCATGCTTGACCCTTTGATAGAACCCTTTAGGGTCACCGCGGATGACACAAGAAATATCTAAGTAGAGAAAATCAGCTCGAAAACAATTCTATTAGAGGGAACCACCGATCCAAAAAATGTCATAGTTTTGTCACCACAAGCTATATCACTAGTTATTATTCTAGCCCAAAAGGATATTCAAATAACATCAAGTGAAACAGGTATGTCGAACACTCACTTTGATTTGATTACAATCTATGATGATGAAGAGAACTCAGAGGTCTCACTTATAACTCAAGTACCAATCACAAAGGAGAAATAACCAGGGGGAACATCTTCTCCATCTCCCGATGCTTCGATTCTAATCCCTCTATAGGGCAACCATGAGGCCGAGAGTATCCTAGACACTGAATTTCTCAACCTATAGGGGACCCTAAAAGACAGTTCCAAGGATGATCTACGCTCTGGTGAACAATAAGAGGAATTGCAACAACTATAGATCGACACCTTAAAAACCAATCACCAAGTTAGTGTTGAGCCTGTGACTATCTCTCCATTTAAGGTTGATACTCCACCAGCCAACAAACACTAGCCGAAGGTCAATTCATTAGAACATACAAAAGTTTAACCTATCAAAGAAGTACAAGATCCATTCCTAGAACAAATATATATGGTAGGAAGCCTGGGAAACACTCTGACCTGGGGAAACCAACAGATCCCCGAACCTGTGGATGAGGTCGTCGATATATAGGTGATTTCTTATGACAGAAAGAGGAAATCCATAATTAGAAGGACAACCAATAAAAGGAGGCTCACACTAGATATCACACTTTTTATCACCACAAAAGAAATGTTGCTCAACATAGAAAATGTGAAGGAAACTGAGCTAATCGATGCATGAATGGCTATAACCGATGCCACGATAGATCGAGAAAGACAAGACAAAAAGGAACTGGACATTGCAAAGAAGGAGATGGACCATCTGTGCCATCTGGAGAAATATTACTAGGACTCAATGCAAGCAACATTTTTCCTGAAGAGTGAATTATGAGAAGCATATACACAATTCAAGAGCGAAAGACATCTCTTCACTTTATGCATAGCCAATTTTCAAGAAGACACTCTCATGGCACAAGAAACTTTTAAATACGTGGAGAGATGGTATGAAAAGGCATAATGGGTGGTAGAATGAATCGATTATATCAGTCCAATACAGAAGGGACGAGACACGAAGGAGCAGGGCATCTGAGTGTTGATGGATAGAAACATCTCCTAAATCAGGAAGGTAGTTGAATACTGGGTAAGTATGGCCTAGGAACCTCAATAAAAAATACAGGAATGGTGGGCCGAATGTGAGAAAAGATGGGAGAACATCAATCGATAGATGAAAGAAATCGACCTTCCAGAGTTCAACTCACCTGAAGACTTTGTTGATTTGCATGACATAGTCAAAATACTTGTAGAACATGACTCAACATGGGAAGCAAATATTGCACAGGTGGTTATCATGACACCAGCTCAGGTAAATAATTTTATGGAACACCCAATCAAGGCTCGCACAACACTACAGTGTTTACATGCCAAGATGATCAGACATAGAGAACAAGAAATAGAGATAAAGGAAAACCTTTCAACCCCGATGGACCATCATAGATTCCCATAATCTAACACATGCAAGGATCTATTCATCAAGTGGTCAGAGTATGAGAAGAATCATCCACTCTAGTAGAACCACTAGACGATCTCACGAGAACAAATAGATCAATTGCCATGTGTCATTCTTTAGTTTTACTTAACTCAAAATTTTGGTAGCTGTTTCAAGTTAGTGATTCTTTATAAATATGGGGATAGACCTTTTTTGAAGGGTCAATGGTTTTGGGGAAGGACCTTATTTTTTTATAATTGTAAAGAATTATTTTTGAGCAACTTTAATTAAGAAGTTCTCATTAGAACTAGAGAAAAAATGTTATTTTCATCAAAGGTGTTATATGATTGGATTGAGGAGGAACTACTTCCATATTTGAATTTAGTATTTGATGTTGTAACAAGTATGATTTTTTGAATCTATTGATAAGCTATATTTTCAATACTTTAACAATTCTTTTGTTCTAAATGATGAAAATCAAATCATTGTGTTAATATGTGATTGATGGTAGAGCTAGGGAAGCTATTTTTCTTGCACTTATCTTATTGCATGCATATTTTATTTTCATAATTGTATCTCGGTCAGTGTTGAAATACCAGCAAGTCAATGTATTATTACTAGACTTATAATAGGTGTGAATATCATTGTCTTCACGCTAGAGCACGAGGGTTATCCCGGGCTTAACATTATTCAATAGTTAATAATTCCCTCTATCAGTTAGTTTATACCATCAAACCTTACTTTATTAGAATCATCTAATAATATAAAATAAAAAAAGAGAAATGTTCAGCCTGAAGGAGGAACTTTCACAGAAATATATCATGTCAATCACTAAGTAAATCCCATTGGTAAATTGGCTAGATTAAAATATCTGGAGAACCATTCCACCCATCAAATGTTGCAGAGTATAATTGGGCCTCTAAGGCAGGTTTGGTTCCTACTTTTGAGTCAAAGGATCTCAGACCCCTCAAAATAATTTGCACTAGAAGGAGGGCCTAAATGAATGAATTGCTAACAAAATTTCCGATAATACATTTCACATAGCCTACATATTCAAAACAACCCACATGCATGGCTAGTCATTCTCAATACAACCCACATACAAAGAGTACTCCTGCAATGATTAACTCACCTCATCAAGAGGAATTAAAACACCCATTCCCTAAAATACCTTATGCTCTTCCCCATGAGGAGTTGAATTAGTTTAGAAGAATCACAAGAGCTTATGCCCAGAAAATTGGATCGTTACCCTTAGCTCTGCTACCTCCTCATAGAAAACAAGTAAGAAAACCAGTTTTTGACACCCTTGACCAGGTTTTTGTTCACACAGTATAAGACCTGATATATTTTACCCTCACTGAGATCGAACAACCCCTTAATATGATCCCTGAAACACTAGCTGGTAACTACTTTGAACCTGATGATTTTGAATCTCACGAGGAAGGTTCTAACTCAAATCACTGAGCTTCATAATTAGACAACATGGAAGATAATAAAAATAACAATGAAGAAAGGGGAAATCAACCTCAAAATAGTAAAAAATGGTTGGCCAGAGATGCTCTGGAAATCCCAGAATGGGTACATAACCTACCTCGACATCCAGAAAAATTACTTCCCAAATGTGACCCTGAAACCTCTGGATTGCCTGAAATGCATATTAAAAAGTTCATATTAGCTATAAGACGTACAACATGAGGATGTAGTATGTAGGATTTTTCCCTATAACTTTGATAATTCAACCTTGAATTGGTATTTTAACTTGCCTATTGGATCCATAACTAGTTGGACGAAGTTTCAAAAAGATTTCTTTGACAAATTTGCAAAAGAAACCACCACAGGAACTTTAATGGCTGAAATTTTCGCCGCCACCATGAGTTCAAAAGAGAAGGTTAAAGATTTCAATCAACGGTTTACCACTATCCTGAACAAATTTCAACCTGAAACTAAACATACTCAGGAGTTGTAGATTGAGGTATATGCTAATACTCTCCCTGCTTCCATTTCCATGTTTGTAAAAAGGGATGCCAAACATACCCTAGCTGAAAATTTCAAGGAATCCAAAACAATCGAATTCCAAATGAAGGGATGCAAACAAGGTCAAGTCTCACTAGTCAAGAAGGAAGCTCAACCTCCGCATAGGAGAGGACTTTTGTTTACTAGACCCCTAGGAAAAAAATAGAACAAGGTCCCGAAAAAGGTTGGGCTATTGAAGACCTACAATGGATGATAAAGAAACTTTCGAACAAATTGTAGACATGAAAATAAGTGTCAGAGAAGGAAACAAAGTTCAAAGGCCTTATAAACACTTTTTTAAGAGAAACCTACCTTTCAAAGCAATTGAACCTCCCCTGACCAACTTAAAAATCGACCCGGGTAATGTAGCTTCTGAATATTTTTGTACGTGCCATCAAAAGAAACATTATAAAAGAGATTGTCTCCAATGGGTGCATGTTATTAATTTAATTGTCAATCAGTTCCTAAACGAAGTTTGTCTTACTAAACAGTCAAGTGGCTCAACGATGAATCTCGTCGATCAAGAAGAATTTGAGCCGCAGGAAGAAACAATCATGTTGTTGTGGGAAATTGATTTGTCGATGCCTCTCGACGATGTATTTGAGGTTCAGCAACCACCCGTTGAGGTTTTGGTTGTACAAACGCGAATCAAGGGTCAACTGGTCCCAAGTGATCCCATCATTGTTCAATCCTCGAGAGGGAAACAAATAGTCGATCACTCGAAAGAACTGTTTGTCTCCCAAATAAATCCAATAAACATACACACAAGGGAAGAAAATAATATAGACTACAACATAGTAGAAGACTTAAAGAAGTTGAAGGCTAATGTGTTAGTCATGGACATGTGCAAGATTCCCCAGAAAAAGGATTTTTTGTTACAGGCCTTAAAGTCAATAGAAGCCCCTATAACGAGCATTGACCTAGGTGAGCTCCCATCTCCCATAGATTTAAATAATAAACCAAATGTGAATTCTTTCTCTTTAGAAAAAAGAGGAAATCCTTTTTCCCCACCTTTCCTTTTAATGTTTGAAGTCTTCAACATAAACCTGCATAATTTCTTACTCGGTTCAGGGGCATATTCAAATGTCATGCCATTATCAATATGCAAGAAATTGAATTCTACTCCACTCAAAAGTGATAAACATGTTACATAATTGGAAATAACTCGGGTAAAAGTTATTGGGGAACTTAAAGATGTCATGATCAAATTGGCTACACACCCAAAATTTTTCCAAGTAATTGACATAATCGTAGTAGATATCCCAGAGGCTTATGGACTACTACTCAGTCGAGATTGGTCTAAGAAATTGAATGGATAATTTATTACGGACTGGGATCACCTCTGGTTTCCACTAAAGGGATATACAAACATGATTGAGATTGATAGGGAAAGATATCTCAATCATATTGTCATCGATTTAGAATCTTTTAATGAACCCTCGTTAGTAGATTTCTCCATGCTAGGAAACTACTCTTGTGATTCAGATTTCGGAAATTTCTCCCCTCTCTCATCTGATGTACCTCTCACCTAAAACTTCGAAATGAATTTTCAAGTGAATCTACTGGCATCCATAGAATAAATTATCTTCTATCGGGAGCCTCTGTTGGGAACAACAGGCAAGGAATGCGGAGATGAGAAAATAACTAGGCTTGAAGAAGTTACTAAATTTTTCTCACAAGTTTGGATGTTGTATTTTGATGGGTCAAAATCACAAGAAGGGTCGGGAGCAGGATGTATTCTCAGTAACCCAAAGTGGAAGCGAAATTTCCTATCGTACAGACTAAAATTTGAATGCACCAATAACACTTTTGAGTATGAATCTCTAGTTCAGGGACTGAAGAAAGACATAGACTTAAACATTAAAGAACACAAGTGAAGAATAATATCCATTGCAATTCACCCCACTTGAGAAATTACCAACAAGAGGTGCATAGACTAATAGAACATTTTGAGGCCTTCAATATTACTGTTGTTCTCAAAACCAAGAATACTCTTGTTGATTCCCTAGCCACTATAGCCTCAAGGTTATCCCCTTTAGAAGACTATGAAGCCTCCAGGTTCACTGTGGAACTACTCTACAAACCATCAGTACCTAACAATATTTCTAATTGGAAGGTTTTTGAAGGGGATAAATAGATTGTATATTTTCTAACTAATCAAGAGAATTTTAAAGATTTTGCTGTTGATGATGAGGTATTCCAAGAGAAACTGGAAAAAATTGATTTCCACAAACAGAATAAGTGAACATATCACTCTAATAATAAACCAAGGTTCCACATGATATCAAAAGGGGTAAACAATTTGGAGAACCTTTTCGACCCGAGGGAAAGATTTAAAGGGACAAATAATACAAAATCAGGGAGTTCATGTCCTATATACGAGACTATAAACCTAGGAACCCAGAAAACCATAATAATTTCATTCTAGGTAAAACAGTGTCTAAAGAAGACAAGAAATCTTATCTCAAAGATTTTAGAGAATATCAAGATGTCTTTGCATGGTCCTACTGAGAATTGAAAACTTACGACACTTGCATTATCCAACACACAATCCCGTATTATCCATATCTAGAACCCCTAATGTATCAAGAGCTAAAGAAATTGTTAGATGATAAGATTATCTTTTAGGTTAGACACTCTACCCGGGTAGACAGTTTGGTTCCTGTCAGGAAAAAGTATGGGGAGATCTGCATGTGTGTATATTTTAGAAACCTTAACAGATCATCAGAAAAGGAAAAATACCCATTCCCACCCATGGAACAACTCTTGCAGACCGTGTTTTTCTCTGAAATCGTTTCTCTTATAAATGGTTTCTCAGGTTATAACCAGGTCCTAGTTTCAGAGGAAGACCGATTGAATACTACCTTTCGAACCAAGTGGGGAATGTTTTCTTATAAACACATGCCCTTTGGGTTGATTAATGCAGGGGAAACATTCCAAAGGGCCATGGACATATATTTTCAGGGATTGATTAACAAATGCGTAGTAGTATATTTGGACGACATAACTGTGTATTCAAAGAGTAGAGAAGACCACGTCCAACATCTAACCTGAATATTTGAAAGGTGTAGGAAATATGGAATAGCTTGAAACCCTAAGAAAACCTTATCTTTGGTGTAGAAGAAGGGAAACTATTAGGTCATATTATATCTCAAGCAGGAATTCGTATAGAACCCAAATGAATAAAGGAAATATCTCATCTTTCCTTTCCCCATAACAAAATCCTATGTAATCCTTTTTTGGGAAAATTAACTTTGTGAGGAAGTTCACTCTCGATTTCACTGAAACTATCAAACCCTTACAAAACATTATTCATAAGGATGCATATTTTAAGTGGGATGACAAGAAAACAGATGCCTTCAACAATATTAATGTTGTAATCTCTCAAGCTCCAGTGCTGTGAAGTCCCGACTTTAGTAAATATTTTTTCCTCTATACTTTCTCCTCCGAACAGTCCTTAGTTGCATTATTGACCCAAAAGGATGATCACAACATTGAGGCACCAATATCATTTATGAGCACTAATCTCCAAGGAGCCGAATTGAACTACCCTGGTATAGACAAACATTCTCATGCAGTATACAAAGCAGTAAAACATTTTAGATCTTACATCCTAAAAAAATAACACAAAAGTCATCATGCCTCATCCCAGAGTTCGATTCTTGTTCACTCAACGAGATATGGGAAAGAGAAGGTGAAATTGGATGGAAGTTGTCCAATAATTTGATGTAGATATAAAAACTGTCAAATTAATTAAGGGACAAGGATTGTGTAAACTTGCTGCAGAAGCCAAAGATCTAATAAATGAAGACCTCGGGTGGGAGAGTGAATTGGAATTATGGTGCAGATAAGCTTTATACATTCCCCCAGAGAAAGAATCTTGGTATGGAAAATTGATTTACCTCCTACATCATGGGAATTGCCTAGAAAACCTAAGCCCTAAGGAAAGGAGAGATCTCAATATAAAATATGCGCAATATCGCCTTGTAAATTCAATACTTTTCTGCGTGAATTATGATGGAGTACTACGAGATGTCTCAAACATGAAGATGCAGAAAAGGTTTTGAGGGAGCTCCATGATGGTCCTGCAGGTGGAAACTTTGTAGGAAATACCACAAGTCACAAAATATTAAGAGCTAGTTATTATTGTCCTACTCTATTTAGGGACACTCACACATAGGCTAGAAATTGTAAATCTTGTCAAATGAGCACTGGTAGAGAAAAGAGGGAAGTTGTTTCACTCCAACCAGTGACCATATCCAAACCTTTTGAGCAATGGGGGTTAGATGGCATAGGGAATATTACTCTGAATTCTTCAAAACAACATAAATATATATTGTTTGCTACAAATTATTTCAAAAAATGGGCAGAGGCCATCCCTCTGACTCACGTGAATGAAAAGGTTGTAATCCAATTCATAGAAAAATAGTTGATCATAAGGTTTGGGATGCATTTCATTCTCGTTTTTGAAAATGTTGCCTACTTTTCTTCTACTCTATTAAGAGATTTCACTCTAGACAAAGGAATCATAATAAGATACTCTACAAACTACTACCCACAAGGAAATGGGGTGGCAGAATCAACTAATAAGAACCTAGTGAGGATCTCTAAGAAAACAACCACAAAAAATCAAGGGAATTGGCATATCTTTCTTCATAATTCCTTATGGGAAGATAGAGTAACACCAAAGGAAGCTATAGGAAACTCTCCATAATTTTTGGTATATGGACAAGAAGACATTCTCCTAAATGGGTTGTACCTTCCATCACTTCAGCTTGCTCAAGATTCAAGAGGACAATCCTCATTAGTTATTCAACAAAGAATTGATACCCTCCTCATTCTTGAAGAGGAAAGGGAGAAAGAAAAATCTAAGTTCACCGTTCATCAACTGATAGTTAAAATATGGTTTGACAAGCATAAGGCCAAAGAGAAGATTTTTGAAGTAGGAGACTTAGTCCTGAAATGGGATAGAGCAAAAAAACCTAAGGGAAAACATTTGAAGTTTCAAAATCTATGGCTCAGACCTTTCCAAGTGACTGAGAAAATTGGGGTAGGCATGTATCGATTGCAAAATATGAGGGGGGAACCCGACATCCTCCTAGTGAATGGCCAATCTCTAAAACAATACTTCTGTTAAAAATAATAATAATAATGTATTTTTCATGTTTTATTTTAGAATATATTCTGATTAGGATAAATGTGTAGGTTTAGGGTAAGTTGATTGCAAATTCCTTTTTATTTTTTGTCTTTTATTTTTCTTGGTATTTTTCTGTAATTAAGTTTTGTTCCGTAAAGCATTGATTGACTTTAATAAATATGGTGTAGGAAACTCTGCTCCTAACTTATGCTTACGTGCAACATAAGAAATGTTGGGCAATTACAAATTTATTAAAGGAGATCTATATCTTGTCTTTGCAAAACAAATGACCTTGGTAAGTGATGAGATATCCTCTTGGTGGTCTGGTAAAGCCCAAAGGGAAACATGGCTAGTTGGAAAGGATCACATGTACCTCCAGACAGGTCTAGGAAGAATTTTACCTTGCAGATAACAGACGTCCTGCTCTCCAACTCACCCATGGAATTTCTGCCAGAAGTAAATCAATTATATTAAAATAAGGGAAAAGCAGTAGAGGGTATCCAAATAACTCCACCGGGGCTATGGATGCTCACGGGCAGTGGAGCAAGGTCTGTGACATCGGGGTGACTCCACCAGGGCTATGGACACTCCCTAGAAGTAGAGAAACATCGTAGCGAGGGAATAATGATAAATAAAATGGCCTCAAGTTGGTGAATGCCTTACCCAGATCTTGTCAAATAGGGGTGTGGGTCACAGTCAAGAGGAACGAAGGTGAGATAAGGGTTGAACTCCATAGGCAGACTCAGATTCACAAACCTGGGAAGTTGTACATGCATGGATAGGAAATACTCTGATAAAATCTAATCCATTTAGTTTCTCAACCAACTTCTACACAATCTAAGCCTGAAGGAAGGAGCAGGGATTTTGTTTTTACCCAGAGAATCACCATTTGTTGAGCACTCAACACACCCTAAATGCCTTTTAGAAAAATTTCTCTTTTGAGTACCACTTGTTTTTTTTTCTTTTCTTTCTGAATTGAGTGCATTGTGTAGGGATCATTAAGTTTTGTTTTCATGTCTCATCATTGATCACGTTCGGATTTATTTGGACATGTCAAATTGAAAAAAAATTCTCTAAAAAGAACTTGGCATTTTAACTAAGAATTCACAGCTAAAATTATGACCCACGCACCTATTTTTGGCATCAGTGAAATCTGAGCAGAAAAATGACCACGTAGTAACAATCATCGTCGATCACCAATGTATCATCGGCATCGGGAAAAAAATGTAGGATTGCATCGATAGTTCGCGAAGAAGATTCACAAAATTTCTGATATCCCATTGGCGTCAGCGAGAGATGAGAGGGAAAAACATTGACATGGGACATGAAGAACCTCCGATAACCAATTAATGGTGCATTGTTCAGGGTTGGTGAAATCCAAAATATTTAAATCGTGGAAATTTTTGTGTTGACACATCGTCGATCACCGATCACCGATGCATGTTCGGCATTGAAATGTTTAGAGGGGATTAATTCAGGAACACTTGTTTAAACATATTGTCGATCATTGATCCCTGATACTTCTTCAACATCGATGGGGTAGGAACTTCTTGTCAAAGTGAATATCTAATGAAAAACCCCGAGACCAAATAAACTCTTATGCGAAGGGGGAAAATTCAAACGTTTCTTTTCCACGTAGACATTTAGTACAACCTAGTTTCATCCTGAGTCACCTTAGATTTCTCTATGTTCTAGTCTCACTTCCAGGTCAACATTTCTACATCATAACTATATGGCAAGATGGATCAGCATCAGAGCTTTTTCCAAGAGATATCAATGAGCGTTGGCTAAGAAAAACGTCGAGCCCCGATCCACTCGTTTAAATTAGTGGAATGATGGGATATTTTCATCACAAAATAAGATCGGATTCTGTCATTTAATAATCCAATTAATGTTTCACTCTACATACATTTCTACCCTGTGTGTCGACCGAATAATGGGAATTTGAAATTTCCAATGAACCACAGTGTATCCCACTTCTGTGCCACCAACTTACAACTACATTTAATCTTGAGCATAATGTGGATCTTGGTGATAGATTGTGTAAAACCTCACTTATGCCCAGAATTGAAGAACTGATGAGACAAGGTAAGTATTCTATGTGTTTAAATTACTAAGACAACATTGAACCCCAACATTCTGTACACAATTTTCTCATTTCCAGAGCAGTCGAAGAAGAGAAAAAAGCGTTTCAAGAGTTGCACTTGATTCTTAGAATTTCAAAACCAAGTTAGGCCAGTGTGAAGGAGAGGTATGTGTTGATTTTATCATTTCAGTTGTCACATTTTATTCATATATCAGTACCCTCTCTAAAAGATAGTTTCTAACTCTACTCCCTTTGCAGGAAAATGCTTCCAAGGAAGCCAATGACCAGATGCTCTATAAGGGAACCAAAGTTGAAGGAATCCAAGGTCGGTGAAGGATCTTCTCCCGATGTTGTGAGGCTATTGGAATTTGCTACTAAAGAAGAGTCGGTCATTAGGACGTCAACCAAGAAGGCATTTGCTCAACCCTTTCATTTGGTGACATAGAGGCGAGCACTGGGTCAAAGATAATTCTCCTGCAGTGGGGATATTTGTTCAACATGATTAACCAGGAATATTACCCATAATTTATCGCCCATAGTCACCCGGATGTAAGGACACTCGACGACCAGGTTTTTCTTAACATCTAGTAGTCATTCCTGCATATGGTAGCCTGCTAAACCCTGGTCCTTCCCTGTATTGAGACCCTGGGGTGGATAATCTACCATATAGATGCAATGGAGTTCCTGGTCATTGATGAGAATGGCATATGCGTCATTGTTTTTCTCCCAACGAAGGTCCATAAATATTACAAGCTCACGGACCTAGAGGAGGTATTAAACACTAATTTCACAGTAAAATTATATGAGTTCCATGACACTAGCAGATACAAGGCCTCCTGGTGGAAGGAAGAAAAAATATTCACAAACTGGACCAACGGTTGGTATGGGACAACAAATATAAGGGAGCCATACATCTATTTAATGGCTCTAATTTTTCAATTGTACGAGGAGAGAGATTGCGCTAATTTTTAGGAGGCATGGATGCCCCTAGAATACACTATGGATATCTTTGGGAGTAGCTTCAACTAGGGAGAAATAATTTCTAAACAATTGAGCACTACTATATTGCAGGCCCAGACACCAAAAGATGGAGAAGCGCCCACTTTTCACATGTCATCGTACCTACTATATGTAATCTGCACAAGGAACATGTTTGCAGGCATGAATCTAAGTTGACATGCCATCGAACTACCTACACATGTCGACTTCAACATTCTGTGGTAAAACAGGTACAAAAAATCTTATGCTCTCATCTGCAATGAATTTATAGCTCAGGTGTATTTTATTATTTTCAAGAAAGAATGCCCAATACTGTCGGTAGCAACCAAGAAAATGATCACAAAAGTAGGTCACTGGTACCTAGAGGAAACCACGACTTATATTAGGGTGTTTGGGGCCACTGACGCACCATATTTACTACCTTCTTTGGTCCCAAACTGACTCATCATGGGAGAAATCTATTACCAAACCATCTTGCAGGGTTATAATTCCACTTTGGTTAAGGACAAGAATCAAGCATTCATACCCTATGGTTTCCATATGGGTTTTTACATGGTGAAGGATACTACACAAGCTAAACAAGAGGTTTTGAGATCACTGGAATAGAGATTCCCCACAAGACAAGTTTGCAAACATGACTCTAGAGGCTTGGTACTTCAGCATGCATCACAAGTCTCTTCCTACTAGCGATATGCAAATGATAAGTTTGAAGATGAAATATTTACAGAATGTGCTCAAGACTAGGAGGAGGTGCTCTAGAGGAAAGATAACCCAAATATGACCAGATTTAAATTAATGAGTATGAAATAGAAGGTCGAGACTATAGAACAACCAGCTCATGAAGCCATCAAAGTCAGAGATGAAAACAGAGAAATTGAAGCAACAAAGGTGCAGAGAAGAGGAATGTTTTTACTAGAAGAAGACCAAAGGGTCAAAGAAAGGATGTAAGATGAACCCATGCTTGAGCCTTTGATAGAACCCTTGAAGGTCACCCCGAATGACACAAGAAATATCAAAGAAGATAAAATCAGCTTAGAAACAATTCTATATGAGGGAACTATTGATCTAGAAAATCCCAAAGTTTCATCACCACAATCCATATCACCGGTGATTATTACATCCTAACAAGATATTCAAATAATATCTGGTGAAACAGGTGTGGTGAACACTCTCTTTGATTTTATTACCATCTATGATGATGAATATCTCTCAGAGGTCTCGCTTATAACTCCAATACCATACACATAGGAGAAATAACTAGGGGGAACATCTGCTCCAACTCCCGATGCTTCTATTCTAAACCCTATGTAGGGAAACCATGAGGCTAAGAGTATCCTAGAAACTGAATTTCTCTACCTATCGGGGACCCCGAAATACAACTCCAAGGATGAGCTAGGATCTGGTAAACAAGAAGAGGAATTACAGCAGCTAGAGATAAACACCTCAACAGTCGATCACCAAGTTAGTGTTGAGCCTGTGATTGTCTCTCCATTTAAGGTTGATACTCCACCAGCCGAGGAACACTGGTTGAAGGTCAAGTCATTAGAGCATACATAAGTTTCCCCTATCAAAGAAGTACAAGATCTAGTCTTAGAACAA